>CAJDYZ010010074.1:621-15207 GCA_903986555.1 Heterotrigona itama | reverse complement strand
AAATATCGCACATTTTATTAATCTTTAACATGACATTGAAAATTCCATTTTTATTTTTGTTACAATGATCGATCCTGTCCACAGTGTGTTCCAGTTCAAGTTCATTGAGTACCAAGTACGATCCGGATCTCTTGAAATCTGACGTCGCACTCGCGAGGAGTCGAGTTTCCCGGCTGAAACGAGAGCTCGAACAGATCCGAGCTGAAATGAACTGTACACAACGAGGGGTGGACACTCTTGCAAGGTATGTTAATGTTTCCCCTCAATATTCAAACTGTACTCTTAGTTAAGTTATGACTAAAACTTCGAACTGTCCGTCTCCCTCGATGGGGAATTTAAAAAGTATACGTGCATGTATAAGATATTCAGGATAGAGTATCTCATTGTAATATTTAGCGAATTTTATTGTGTTTCGTACTCGCAACGTTATGAATTTACATAAATACGCGCGGTCTAATTGTGAATCAATACGTATCTATTAAAGATATAAATTCTAATTTCCTTTGTTATTTCCCTTGTTATTTCTGGATACAGCGTCGAGCAGAAATTGAGCGGACATCATGGTGGTTGCTACAACATCACGGAGGCTCAGGCGATCATGACAGAGCTCCGAAACATTCAAAAGTCGCTGAGCTCGGGCGAGAAGGAGAAAGCTGAGTTGATGCAGTCTCTGGCTCAATTGAAGGACGAGCTGACGAGACTGCAGCTCTGCGAAGGTAGTCCCGAGGCTAGCACGCTCAGCTTACCTCAGGAGAAGCTTAGTACAGCCTCTCAGACCGATCTGTCCGGCGAATTAGTTCCAATTGGCACCCGACTCGCCGAAATGGCACGGATGAGGCTGCAGTACGACGAAGCAAGAAAAAGGATACAGCACATACAGCAACAATTAGCGGACCTGGAGGAAAAGGTGACGCCTGGTCAGACAGAAAGCGACAAGGATAAGTTGCTACTCTTTCAAGAGAAAGAACAGTTGCTGCGAGAACTAAGAAGCATCACGCCACGCACCAGAACGCAGCAGGATATGAAAAAGATCCAGAGTGAGATCCGCCGCCTCGAGCAGGATCTAAACAACGCGCTTGAATTGTCGAACAAGACGATTACTGATCGCGTGCGACTACACGAGGAGAAGCAACTGCTGTTGCAACAGTTGAGGGACGCTTTACGCTCGATGGCGATGCTCGAGGGACAATTGAAGACTCTTAGCGCGAGCACGCTCTCGGTGAGCAGTAGTTCCAGCCTTGGAAGTCTCAGCACGACTAGCAGCAAAGGTTCGCTTAGCTCTGGACTGAGTTTCACCGATATTTACGGTGGTCCTCAATGCCTCGGCCCTGTCAGCTCCCAACAGGAACGACCAGTTGACATGGTCGATCTGCACAGACGGGTAGAAAGATTGCTCAGAGGTTCGGAACAGAATAATCTCGCCAGTACACCCTCTCCGGGTCGATCGCAGCCGAGCTTATCACCGAGATCGAGTTTGTCCAGCGTCAGTCCACCGGTTTCACCATTGTACGAAAATGCTCCGATGGGCCCACCGCCGGCTTACGAACACGTAGAGATGCAGAGACGACAACATCAGAGAGCTACGACCTCCTCTAGCGCTCACTTAGATGGAAGTCAATTAGAGGATCGTTTGGCGGAACTTAGGCTTACTCAACAACAAACGTCGTCTCACGAGCAATCCTCTGTTGGTTCTCAGGATCGTCTTAAATTAGTCGGTGGTCCACATCCACCTGTCGAATTACAGTCTGGTAATATGTCTCAAGGAAGCGGCCTTGGCAGGCCTGTATGTGTTATACAGCATCAAGTGCCTTCGCAAGAACCACCGCCTCTTTCGCCGATAAGCGAGACACCTCCTCCTACTGGTATTCGTTCAAGAGCCAGCAGTTCTGGCACGAATACCAGATCCGTCTCTGCTGCCGTTTCCGACGAAAGTGTCGCGGGTGATTCAGGAGTATTCGAAGCTTCTAACCGAAGGAAACTTCCTGGTGCGATTGGCGATGTTAATTCGCTGTCGCTTGGCGAAATGAGCTTGGAGACAGCACAGGTGCAAATTAAGCTTAGGTTTGTTTCATATTTCTATAATTATGTACAATTAGTTTGGGTAGTGAAGAACCATATGAGATACGTAGACGACGAGTCGGAAAATGTTTGTTTCGTGATTTTATCTATGAGTGAAGTGATAATTTAGTGGTAGTGATTTTGATTATAAAATCATGTAGCTATGTAACCCTATAAAAGTGCTAAAATAATGCCATTTGAATTGCATATGATGGAAGATACTAAGCATATTATTACAGATATGATATTAGAAAAGCTTAATTGAAATTAATTCATCTTATCTCATATGGTTCCTATCTTCTGAAAACAGTATTTTATATTTCTAAGTGCTTAAATGAACAATTTATTTGTTTAGATATTCTGTAAGTGATGGTTTGCTCCATGTTGGAATTGAACGTGCCAGAAATTTGGCTGCTCTTTTTATACCTAACAATACGCAAGTGTGAGTATTTAATCATATCATTTTATTATTATTCAAACGTTTGAATTCAATTTTAACGCATGTGAATGCCAGAAGGAAAAAATAATGTATAAATGTTAGAATTTAAAAGTAGTAAAAAATTGTGTTATTTATTATTATGAAACGTAGCCAATGAAAAATTTAGATAAAATATAAATATATACGATGTTCAAAGTCACGCTGACTTTACTCCGTTAGGAATGAAAATTAAAAATGATGAAAAGTAACAGTGGTTTTTTTCTCCATTTGCATTTAGGTATATAAAAGCTGCGTTGCTTCCGATGCAACCGCCCGTTAATCACATGTGTTGTACAAAACCTGTTGTGGATCTGCGCAAACCAACCTTCGGCGAAACATTCCCGATTGCAGTGCCACTCAACAAACTGTACACGAAGACATTGCAAGTTAACGTTTGGTGTACGGGCAACGAGTCTGAGGAGTGCTTGGTACGTGTGTCTTCCTCCTCTTTCTTGTTTCTTTCTTTTGAATATCAAGATGGCAATAAAATATTAAAATCATTGAATGCTTGTCTAACATGCAATAAGGTTCTGGCGAGTTACTAATTTATTAACTATTCAATTTTTTATAATTCAAGCTTTTATAACAACTATGATTGCAGTACAACGAACAGGATAAAATAAAATTAACAAATAATTTATACGTTTTTACAATTAGTCCTTTTATTAATTTTACTTCATTTTATTTGCATTAGTTTTTTCTTTTTCTTTTTCTTTTTGCTTTTAATTAAAAATAAATCTAGAATATCTATTGCACAGTCACGACTTGTTTAAGTGGTATCTTAACTTCATCTTTCTCGTTTCAGGGATCCGCCCAAGTGTCCCTTGCAGACTTTAGTCCAGAATCGCCGAGCGTGAAATGGTACAACATACTTTCCTTTCGCTTCATGCAACCATCCGACAGCCCAAGCACTAGTACCAGCAATAGCAATAGCATCTCCATCAGTGTAACGAGGCAGGCCAAACACGACAAACAAGAATCAGACTTATCAATGTATCGTGCTGGACAGAATACAAAGGAAGAAAGCAGCGACGAGAGTACGATTATCAGTTCTCAAACGTCGACTTTGACAAGAAATCAGGGATGCGATGAATTGCAGACGGCAATCTCGTTAAGGCTGGAGGAGCTAGCCAATTGCTTGGGAAGTCCGGAAGAAGAAGATGAGAACGGTGGAAGTGAAAGCGGAAGTGAAGACAGTGACGAAGAAGGAATTATTGTGGAATTTACGGTGGAAGATAATGTTCTAGAAGACGTGTTAGAACACGAGGTAAATACTACTTTGAAGTATATCTTTTATAGTTAAGTAATTTTTCTACTTTTTCTTATTTAAATACATAATTTTCTTAGCTCCGATTTTTACCTTCGTGATTTTTAAATTCTTGAAATAAATAATTGCAGGAGGACGAAGAATTGCACGAAGAATCAAGGCAGACTCAGGACAAGGAGACTAATACTGAATGTGTCTTCATCCCAGAACAAGGAAAACAGAGGAAACTTTCAGCGGCCGGTGTTGTTTCTAGCGCTATGCACGATGACAAAAATTCTATAGTAATCAAAAGAAGCCAAACGTTTTCACCTAGTGCTGCAGTCAGTAAAAATCACTATATTTGTCGAGTAAGTATTCTACCTACTTTCTTTTTCAGGATTTTTGTTTAAATTTTACCAAGCAGTGTAATATTTCATGTTACAGCTGAATCGAAGTGATAGTGACAGCAGTATGCCACTTTATCGCAGAGGCGGGCCTTTCCAACGAAATTCAGTTGAAAGACGTTCCCTACGGTGGCGAAGACCTTTGTCCGCTCTCAGTTGTAAAACTGCTTCGAAAAAATCCACTAATTTGCCACCTACCGCTAGAACCTCGTTGGATCTCGAATTAGATCTTCAAGCTCAACACGCTAGACTCAACAATCTCCAAGATGAGTTGAGTAGATTGCGAGAATTAAAGCAAAGGTTAGAACAAGCGCGAGAGAAGGGAGACATAGATTTTGCAACGTGGTTGTTAGAGGACCACAAGTTCCAGAACCTAATGGCACAAGCTGAAAGTGGGAAAAACGGTAAAAGTGCTGAGGATAAAAGAGTAGAGAAAATGCTGAAGAAAACTTCGAAAGAGATCTACAAATTACGGAAAACAAAAGCTGGGAAAGGGAAACCTGATATTATTTCATTCAAGTATGTATATTGCTATTTAATACATTTGACAATGCGGTCTGTTGACAAATTATTGAAAGTAAAATCAAACATATTAGTCATTCGATAAAAAGAAGTGCGTATGTCTGTAAGTAAATCTTAATTCTTTTCTTTTAGAGAAAAAATGGCTTTCTTCACACGCGTTAATCTCAATGTTCCTGTACTTCCACCCGAAGATTCATTGTGTGAAAACCCATCGTCACCATCACCATCGTTTCAGCACAGGAGACACGCCTCAGAACCAGTTACCACAGAGTATATGGTTAATAAGCTTGGTGCTCAAGGTGTTTTAAATTTGACTTCGCGGTCAAATAGTGTTCCTAGTGGGAATACGTCTATGGTGAAGACTGACGGTGCCGCGACCAATAACACGACTACAGTCACGAACGTGATCGAGGACGTTCCGGCGAACAGTACAAATAAACCTGTGAAGGGCCGATCCACCGAGGCAAACGTGCATTGTCAAGAAAACGGTCAAGGTGGCGAGAACTTGAAATCAACCGAAGAAAATGATGACGAAGAGCCAAGGAGATACGAATACGTAGTCGACAGAGTTCTCGGTGTCGAAGTGTAACGTTTACATCCAATTACCTTTGCCAATAGACAAATCTTGGGTACGAATTAATGCGTAACAGTCCGGTGATTTTGCGGAAGATTGGAAGAAAAAATAAGAGTATATTGTTTCCTCATTTTTTCGAATTCCAGGTGCCATGCACGATGATTAAAGAAAAACTAGATGGAGAATGTTCATTCAAGTATATATTTGAACGGCATACAGATAGTGATGCTAGTATAACTAGTACAACAAATTGAACATGTTGCTGGTATTTGTTATTGTTTTCTTTCTTTTTTTTTTTAATTATCGACAACACGATACCTTAAGAGAGTCATTTTAGAAAGACTTTCGAAGCAATAGAGAAAAATGCGTGAAACAAGCGCTCTGTACATACAAGAATCATAAATTATTTAAATGAGATTTTATGTGAGGATTATTTAATTTCAATTGAATTCCATCGGGTTCCTCCTTTGCATCCCGGTATATTGCTAGATAATATCGCTTTGCTCACTATTTTTCTTGCATATTTCCTCGTCAGAGCGTACACGGCCCCACCGAGCAGCTGGACTGCGATATTGAACATATAATGAACGAAGGAAAAGAAAAGAAAAGAAAGTAAAGGGAAAGAGGAAGAAGTTATCGCCCTGGTTGGCTGAACTCTGCCTCAATTCCATTACTGCCATTTCGTAACGTGTTCGCAATTAGAATTTCGGATACTCGGCCTTTTGGCTACATCGACGATGATGGTCAAGTATAAATGTCTTTTTATCACGCGTTTAACGAGGAGTTGAGTTTCCGTTTCAATTAGATAATTCTCAATCATCTGAAGAAATGTTACAAGATGTATTGACATCGTGAAACTATTCGTACTCTTGATAAAAAAGATATAATGATATCGTAAAATTAATCGGGACAAAAATTAGAAAAGATATTATGAAATGAAAAAAATGACAGCGTTAATACTATGTATTTCTAAAAGATTCTAATTGATCAATTAGATCAATTAGTATGTATACTTATGACATAATACATATTGATACAAACGTCTACATCTATATGTATGTAATATTTATTAATGTACTAATCGTCAGGCTATGGATGTTCATATAGCGGCATATGATTATTTTGATCCATCATTTGTACAAATTTCTAAACTTTTAGTGTAAAATTTGCTGTTGTTATCATTTTGTTGTGTTAAAAACATTATATAATATTATATAATATTATAAATTATAATGTTATATATTATTATATTGTAATATTATAAACATTATATGATAATATTATAATAATTATATAATATAATAATAATTTTATTTATTAAATTTATTAAATTTATATGTGATGTTATATATTTCCGTCAGACGATTACAACAACAGTCGGGTCAAAATAATCCGATATTCTTTAAGCGAATCCAAACAACGAGCCATTAATATTTTAACAATTGTAGGAATAAATAAATGTACGTATTGTTAGTAATACGAACGGAGCGATTTTATTTTTTAAAATTTATAAGGCGGAAAAGATATGAAGGAATAGCGTGTACGATTTTCTTTCTTTAAAGATATTATTTCGTTGAAGCGGAATTCATGATATAAATAATGTGTAATGCTTGTTTTTAAAAAATTCAAAAGTACCGAGCGATTACGAAAATAATGTTACAAGACACGAGAATTGAACATCAATTTTCCTATACGACTGTTTTTTGCGTGTACATCGAGGAACCTGGTAGAGATTGAATTCTCTTCTGGAGATTAGATGAAAATCTTCGAGACAACAATTATGTAAATAACTCTGTATATTTGCATTGACAATCATGTTTTTGCATCTATAAGATATAAATATATATAGATACGAATTATATATCCATGTATTTACGAGTGCATGTGTGTGAGTATATATGTTGCAACATGCGTTATGTATATGTATGTATGCATGTGCCTATATAATGTATATATAGGACAGAGAAAAGAAAAATTATTCGATTAATTTGTGTATGGTCCGTGAATATTTTTGTGCATATTTTTGTAGTAAAATATGTGTACAATTCGTACAATAGCTTTTGTTACTTCTTTGATGATGCAGAGGAAGAAACGGAGGCCTCTTGTGTAATAGAATTACGCTATCAAAGGACCTATTACATCTGTATGTATTTAATTAATATGTTGTATTAACGTATTATATACCAACGCGACGTTTTGTCTTACTCTGTTGAATCAAATATAACAATGATGTCAATGACAAATGCTGAACGATATGGGGCAATGATGGTCACGAAGTGCGATTATGATAAACGGTAGTAAAATAAAATTAAAAAACAAAAAAATGATAATGCTGTTAATAACGGTATCAATGATAATGGCGGCAATGAGTATAATAGAACATGAAATATGAATCATGGTACTGATATCAATAAGAATAGTAGTAACGGTAATAATAAGTTCGTAATGAAATAAACACATACATAACACGTACATCCTTCGAGAAACAACTACATTATGACTTGTAAGTAATGATAATGATTTAAATGGTAGTGATTCATATGATAACGATTAAAAGAAAAAATATAGTATATATATATATTCTTGCCATATTATTTTTTGTATCGTAAATTTTGTTTCTCAGACTTTTAATGATTAATATATTTCTTTTAACTCCTGAACCGTTTTATGTGTGTGACTAACTATTCAGTGGTGCAATAAAATCATTCTAACAAAGTAGTCCGAGTAACGTGAAAATCCGACTATATTTCCAAATTTGAAATCTAACGCGACGTATGTAAATATCCGAATAACCAAATTCCTTTCTTATTTTCAAAGTACAAAAACATTTGTTTGAAACTGATTGCAAAGATGCAAGGTATAAAGTGAGTCGAGTACTAACAATTTCTCAAACAACGAAAGTAGAAATAAATACAGAAATATAGAAATATTTTATTCACCATTATACGTGAAATAAATAAAAGAGAAATTGACGCGAATTTTTTTTTTTAGAATTGTAATTAACACAGTATTAAAATCTCGCAGATCTTGTGTATATATTCGTTTTATCAAAATAGAAGTGATCCGGCCGTGACTTCGTAATTTCTCACAGAAATTTCCTAGATTGACAAGTAACAGTTAATAATATTAGTAACGTTCGTTAAATAATATTTGATAACATAGAAGCGAAGAATCAAACATGTTCTTACGCATGTTTGAAAAATTGCGCCGGCGCAGTGCATGGGTCCTGGGGTCCACCAGGATTGGCCGAACGGTTTAGGGTTTAGTAGACCTGTGGACAGCGTCTCGCTCTGTTTTAGCACAGTGGGAGTACATCCGGCGCGATGTTGTTATGTGGTGTTTTGTGTACTGCATTGTCAGTTTCCTTCGGTGCAATCGTACAAATTCTAATATTCCTTCTGCAAAATTCGTACATCTGGAAAGTACAAGCTTCCCTTCCACCGGGAGCTGGTTAGTTTTTGTCTCACTACATTTCTCTAGATTGAAAACGTTCGAATCAAAGGTGTTGTGGCGTTAGACCGATTGATGTAATACGATCTACATGATAAGATTGCCAGCCGCTAGCTGCATATACTAGAAAGTTTAAATCGACAAGTTATTTTTACTTCCGTTCCTTTGCTTTGATCGTACGATTCATTCATATTCTATTAAAACATTCCTTCACTTTTGTTTAATTTTATCTCTCATTTCGGCATTTTCTTCTTACGTGCTCGTCTCACTTGGTGCATGCGTAAATTCTTAAGTAGTCGAACAAAAAATTGCAGATTTATTTCAATTGTTTCTCGTTTCATTCGTTTCCTCATTGGCGCGCATTTTTCGAAAACAATCGTCGGCTTACGTCGTGAAGAAAGTTTACAACTCGTACGTCATAGAGTCCGAGCTTTCGTGACCACCGTGTATTATCGCAATGCACGTATGTCGAGCCACTGGAAATCGTGTCACTGAAGAAACTAGGTGGCAGAATCTGGAAGAGACGTTTTAAGTAATTCAAAGCGGTCAGCTGCAAGTGTCCGTCGGCTAATCGATATTATTATTATCGGCAGCGTGCTTCCCGGTGTACATGCATACACACTTCACGCATGTGTAGCATCAAGTTCTATGTAAGTAGGCACTATACAATTCGCTGACATACGGAGCATTTAACACTGGTTTGAGTCACGCTTCCTCCGAGCATTCCCACGCAACCAGAACTATCTGTTGGATCCGAATAATATTGAACTTGAATGCCAAAGACCTTTGGCTCACTATACCAGACTCGGCAAGTCGATATTTCGACGTAACGTGTAAATACGTAGATACGTAAAGCGTGTTTCATTCGTGATTAATTTGATTATTTTCATTTCGTTCTGTTTCGTTGTGTTTGATGTTGTCAATTATAACATGAAGATTAATATATCTCTTTTTTTTTCAATCGAAACGAACATAAATGGCTCCTATACGGAATAATTCATTTTTAACATGACCATGGACTATAGTCCATTTCACGAGAAATGAAAGTGCAAGGAATAGAAAGTTTATATTTTGTGAATTCAGTTTTATTGCAAGAGCACGTACAGTAGCTGCAACTATTGGCATGCCATAATTTATCATAACATTCATCACAATTAATATTTACTTCATAATTAATCTATTATCATTAATGATATTTATCACATGAATTATAAACTAAGATTATAAATTATAAATCATAGAACTAGAATTAAGCGTTTAAAAAATAATCAATCAGAGTTAAGAGTTATATAATATAGACTGTAATAAAAAAAAAAAAGAAGAAAACGTTTCATTGAAAAATACGAGGTTGCGCTGATACTTTTTATAGCTGTTGTCTAGTCAGAACTGTTGGCAATGAAGTTTCGTGTGCTGCACGAGAAATTGAAGTTGGATAACAGGTGAGAGTTTAACTAGATAACGTGACCAATGATAATTCGTAACATCGTGCGCATCGGAAGGGGTTGTAAAGGCATGGTCTGCAACAGAATCGAAGGTAAAGCTTCGAGGACTAATCAGAATCAATTTACATTATTTTCACCATAGGAACTCGCTACCCTATCGATTTAACACTACTATCACCGGCTAAAAATATTCAACATGTACATCACGAATCTTTACATTATCCGATGCATGAGACGTTTTACACAGCGGAGGAATCTGTGTTTCTTAGCCTGCTAGAAAAAAGGAAATCTCTGTTGAAAATTCTGTACACGATAGATGGAAATTTGATTTCCTTCGTTTGAAATTATTTGAACATTCAATGATCACTTTAGAGTCACGCAGTAGCGTGACAAACTTGTTGACAGAATTTCTCCTTCTACCGGAAGTGCTAAGTACTCTAACTGGTTGCTTCATAGTTTTTGAACTCGTTAAAATAGTTTCGTGCACTTTTCAGCGTGCGAGGAATTAACCTGTCGCAGTCAATTTCAATTTCGACAATTAAGAAAGGTGATTATCACTGAAATAATTTCTAAATTTGTCTGCAGACCTTTAATACCTTTTGTACGCTCAGAAGGAACATGAACAAAATGGTTGTGTCATTATATTTTATAAATTTCGTGTTTTTTTTTTTTTTTTTAAAGAATCCTCGTTCGATCTAATGGAATCGAATACCGTTGATGCGTGTGTGCTGCAGTCTAATCATAAAGTTGCTGTCAGCAAAGTATGCGAAGCTTGGATGATACTTCCGGGCCGGAACTACAAATAGACCATAAAATCAAATTGCCATAACAAGTTAACATGCACGAGCAAACGAGTATTTCTGTATACGAATTTTAGACTCGTCAATTTGTTTCACTGCGTTATACGTATTGAGTGACCAGAATGATCAAATTGGCAAATGCACAAGCTGAAATTATAAAAGAGGAATCTACAATCAGCAGCAACTTGGAATTTTAATTCACCAACACAAAACGTGATAAATCTTTAACGATTCTTTTCTTTTCTTTTTTTTTTTTCTTTGTCCATTTTCGTGCCTCCGTTACACGCGAATGACATGCGATTTTCACGAAATAAGAGAAGATAGCGTGATGTGCCTATTCATATTTAATCATTTGCTTTATACACACACACACACACACACACACGCGCGCGCGCGCGCATAACGCGATGTTTATTATTAGACAGAGTTTTTACGATCAGGTATACAGTCTGTTATATTAATGTCGCGTTGTCTTGTAAACGATTCGCATGACTAAAGGTCATTGTCCTTATCGACGATAAGTTCCTAGGAAAGTGAAGCTTTCACGCACCGGTGCATTCACGTTTGTCTGTTCCTCACTCATAGCTATGCGGAAATGCATATACATGTGTAATTTGAAATTACACAATGTTCGAAAATGCTTATTGGTATAATGTACTTTATTTTGTACTATTTATTGTTTAATTTTGTCTCACTTGTTTTGTATCTCTTGTTTTGTACATGTTAATGCTACCGTTTTTGTAATGATTATTTTAAATTTAGATATTCACATTGCAATTATCTAAATGAAGATAATACTAAGAATTGTAACTATGAATAGAGGATTATTCTTTCGATGAAGCATATTGTTTTAATCTTTTTATTATTCGTCACACACTTCTTGTATATTTCATATATTTGTTTACGAACAAATACTTACCATGTAAACATTAGTCGAAACAATATAATTATATCACACTTTATATCTGAATATTTTTTTATAAAAAAGAAGATTATAATTTATTCTGCTTTTGTAATTAATTTTATAAAACTTACTTATACAGAGTACCGCAAATAAAGGATATTTCCCATTGAACTAAAATTTGATTTCGAATTCACCACCTGTATTGCTTGAAAATTTATTTATTCTTTGTATCAGTATTTGCGAAATATGATATACAATTTCTTGTTCGACTTCGTCTCAGTGAGTCTGCTAAGAAATGATAAATCAAATACACATGTTATTAAACGTGTCTTCCACTTACAATCAAAGTATGTTTTTTTCTTCATCCTCAGAGGATGAAATTATTCTGATTGAGCATCTGCCAGGACGTCGAGTTCATCTTCAAGACTTCTTTTGGTCAGACGCGAAGGATGCTCCGCCATGGGTAGACACTAATCAAGGCTTGACACTTTATGAAACCAGAACAGTTTATCATACTGTAACATTGTACTCGCCAACGGAAGACAAAGATAATGATAAACCATTGTTTACTGACTCTAACGAGCCGAAATGCACTACATGCATCGAACCTACCCCTAGATTGGACGACGATGAGGATCAAAATATTGGTGTTCTTATTGGAGAAGATCCTGGTCCGAGGTAATTATGTGTACATTACTTGTAAACTGTGGATGCTCGTGCATTTACAGGAAATTCAAAAATATAAAAGAACAATGTCAAAAAAAAAAATATAAAAGTATAAAAAATATTTATAAAAAAATGAATCTTATGAAATTCATAAAAGATAATAATACTATAACAAATGAATACTTCATTTGATATGTAAAAGAAAAACAATATTAAAAGATATAAAAAAATATTGAAAATATTTATAGAAAAATAGAAGTAAAAAATAATAATACTATAATAAACGAATATTCCATCTGAAACGTAAAAAATATAAACATGGTAAAAAGACGGAGAATATAAAAGTATAAAAATATGCAAAAAAATTTATAAATATGATTTTACAAATGAATTAAATTATATATATTTTTAAATTTTTTACCCATTTATTTTTGAGACTAGTTGGACTAATTGGAACAGTAAATAATTGATAGAGTGTGAACGTTGTGTAATTTTATAAGTAAGTATTGTACTACTTTTATATATATTTTTTCAAAACTGCGTTGATATTCATGGTCTAATGATCAGAACATGAAATATATTTTATTTTATATTTTTTAATAAAATATGAAGGATTCTGAAGTGTAGCCTTCGAGATATTATTGTAATTTAGAATGAAATTAATACCCTATTCTGTTACGTTTATTATTTAAAAGAAGCAATAATACATATAATTACGTATAACTTTTTATACTGAATAATTAAGTTATTCTTACAGTATGAAATATATTCTTTTTGTTTTCTACGATATAGATATTGGTTGCTAACAGTTCTTCGTTCTGGTGAGGCCATACCACCGAAGATCGAACTGAAATTAGCTCGACTGTATAAGACTGCATTTTCGAGGCAACAACAACGTCATCTTGGACTTTTGCAAACGGACACGCGATTCCGAAGAATTACGAGAGGTCATGCACTTGTTAAAAACAAGGTATGTCCCTTGAATCCATTTATTACTTGCCTTAGACTTTCAATGAAACAGCCCAAACGTTTATAAATACTCTTTACACGTAGTTAAGTGATATACTATTTTCACTAAATAATATATTAAATAATAATATATATTTATGTAATACTTAGGTTAATAATAATAATAATAATACCCAAGTTATATATATTGAAACAGGAATTTATAATCAATTAATTAGTTATTAATAATTATTCTGATAAATAATGATTATTAATAATTAATTATTTGTACTTGAATTCTGGTAAAAAATTATGCACGAGTGTTATCTGTAATCTAGTCTCTATTTTGTCATTTTAAAAGTGTATGAATTTCTCCTACAAATCAGGTAATTAATGGGAAATTATTCAATAGATAAGAGAGAGAAGTATGTGTATGCCTTTGTACAATGATGATCTATTTCTCTCTTATATGAATTATAGACTGCTACCTGTTAGATTGTGATAGGACATTCGAAAATGTAACAGGAATATAGAATGTGCAAGGAGGTATCTCGACCACTGTTAGACAAGGAGCGCGATACTGTGCAAAGGACAAACATATACCGCGTGACAGACAAGGAGCGCACTATCCTACAACAAGGACAGACACATTTCTCTCTCTAATCTACCGAATATTCGTTAATTAGTCTATTCTTGGGATAAATTTATGTACTTTTGGAATTGGATAGCAAAGTACAAATCTTAAGCAACGTTCTCATATTATTTCGAATGTTATTTTGTGTTTAATTAATTAATTATTATCAATTATTTCGACGAGTGCCTGGTGTTACGCGATACACGTCCACGATTTTTCATCTCCATCGAGCTTTTGCAAGATTAAAGCTCATTATTTGAAATCGCAGAAGCTTCCTTAGACTCTGTACTTTACGTTCCATGCACGAAGATCATTAATTGATTCTCTATTAATTCAAATTATGCGGAAATTTATCGCGTCGGTCCTGCGTAGTCACGGACTGTCGTTCAACAATAATTAATAACTCATAATTTAAGCAACAATTCCGATGAAAAACTGTACGTGAATGTCGCTCGTACTT
>CAJDYZ010010067.1:19106-36098 GCA_903986555.1 Heterotrigona itama | reverse complement strand
TTTTTTTTTTCTTTTTGCTTCCGTTAAATCGATACCGAAAAGCACCAGATCACGAGAGCACATAACGCGGATCGACAAATATATCACTGATCCAGCTAACAAATTTAATCGACATCTAATTGCACAAAGGTACCTCTAGACGATCCTTTTTTTTTTCCCTCCGTAGTTGCTAGTAAGAATTCATTACACAGTAATCCATTATCTACATTTATATAATATAGACAGTATGTATTGAATACAGGCACGATATAAGTAATTACAAATAATGTATGATCCAAAGTCCTCCTCCTGGTATCACAATGATAACGGACGCGCAAGGGTTTCGCGTCACCGACTCCATGAAACCTCAATGAAAAGAAAAAACCCGCGGGCTTCATGTCCGCGAGCACGTAGCTCGAGAGAAAGGAAAAAGTATGCGTAAAAAGGAAATTCAAATGAAACAACGAATAATCTCATTGGCTCAGCCAATATCGAAAAAATCAAACTTGAGTTACTCATTAAATATCACAACAAATTCTTGCACCTCGATACAGGTTTCTTTCTTTCTTTTTTTTTGTTTTTTTTTTCTTTTTTGTTTCCGGAGCATCTTAGAATGAATCCTGTCGTCTCGAACCGGATCCCGGGACGTATGCTATTCGAGGGACCGATACACGGACCGGATAACAGATTTGCACACTCACTGGTACAGCGAGACTTTAGTCAAACAACGACCAACGGCTCTTGCGACCGCGACAGGGGGCCTAGGGCTACGTCTCCTCCTTCTTCATCTCGTTATTCGGCTTCACCTTGGCAAGAGTCTCTTCCTTCACGTTGCTCAACACGGCCAGCGAATCCTTCACCGCGTGATAGATTATATTTTTAATTTGCAACTTGTCCTCGTGGTTCGTGTGCGTGTCGGATAGCGCACGGAACTCTTGCGTTAGGTGGAAGCAATGCGACACGTTCTCTGGAGATACGAAATCTTCCGCCACCTTTATACAATTGTGAAGGTTGCGGACTTGATGCGGCGCGCCAGCTGGCACGAATACTGCATCGCCTAGACACTGAACGATAGCATATCTGTAACAGGAGAGACAAGTCCTTGTTTTCGCAGAGGTCCTCTAAACAGACACGAATGAGGTGAAATCAGCAAATGATTTGCAATGCTTACCCTTCAACGCCGTATTCGCGATACAATCGTTCTCGCAGAGGTCCATCGAGGTAACAGCTTTGATCGTGAATTGGATCGTGATGCGGTTCCAAACGGGCACCGCGTTCCAAAGCAACTGCGTTCAAGAGATCCCTGATTTTATCGGCATCTCGCGCTGCATAGATATGCCACAACGCGCCCGGTGCTTCTCCGCGTTCGCGTACACGTCGGCGTGTCAGGATGTCACAGCCGGCTTCATCTATCGCCCGCAGTGCTTCTGCAATGTTGATGCAATCAACAATTGTGAATTTTTCGAAAAGTAACTTTACTATGGGTCATAAAGAAAATACAGTAACAACAAATACCTTTAACGTGTTCGTCATTGTCGGCGTCCTTCGGTATTCCCACGTAAACCATGACGTTCACTGCGTCAGAAATATCTAGATGAAGATTAGTTGTTCCCTTGTTAGGATGAAGGGCCGATCCATAAGCATTGTACATCTTGGGTCCCAAATCTGGTCTCACGAAACAGTCCGGCAAACGACTGGCCAAATTCAATCTTCCGTTCCGGTGAGTGTATTCCGACAACGGCAAAACTTTCATCAGATCCGCGAACCTCGATGGCAATAATTCTGCGAAATCTTCACCGGGCGGCCAGTCCTTCAGTTTCAACAGCATGGGATTTCCTCTCTCGTCCTTCAGTCTCTTGGAGAAATGTTCGAATCCTTCCCAGAATTTACGCATCGGTTGATTCGGCACCAAGTTCCCGGTCATGCAGTTGATCAAGTCGTTCTTCTCATCGCCGAAGTCTCGAGCGAACGAGTCCGGATGCCACAGATTCATGTCCAACGACTTCGCAACATCCGACACGATGACCGGCTGACCGCGTTTCCACTGATCTTGAAATATTCTGTAATTGTTAGGATTGTTCGGGTCGTTTAACCTGAGCAATTTCCCGTCACAGAGCCACGAGTGTGGCACATCCGGATAGAGACTTTTACTCTCCGTGAGCGTCATAATTCGAATGGGCAACGGTTCTCGCCCCTTCTGCGTCCATTTGTATCTTCTGACGAAATGCTTCAGTTCTCTCGGCTTCTCGTCGTCCAGTTCACCTTCCCTCTCCTTCTTCACGCTGTGCTCGATTACGCTCGATATAACCTCGTCCAACGTATCCATCTTCGACTTTTTACCAGATTTCGTGACATTGTTCTGCGCGTTGTTCCCGGCGGTAGCGTTGACGTTACCGGAGTTGTTCGTCGGTGAATTCGATCTAGAACCGCTACCGTTCGACTTATGGGACGGTCGGATGAGCAACTCCCTCAAGGTCGAGTAATTACCATCCCGATCCTCATCGGAATCCGAGCTAGAGCCACTCTCGTTTTTATCCTGATTCTGCAACGCCACGTCTGCCAGCCAGTTCAATGGTGAATTCTTGTCCTCGCCGTTTGTTTTGTTCTCCGACGATCCGTTCGACTCGTTCACTTTCTTCTCCTCTTTCACTTCCTGCTTCACGTTGCCGTTCAGAACTGGTACCGAGTCGCCTTTGATCATGTTCCGTAGATACTCGTTTGGCGATGCTTGGACAACGAGCGAGCAGCCACAGTGTTGCGGTATGCCCCATTCTGCGCGGCATTCGTGCAGTCGTTGGCCGAGACGTATCAGGCTGTCACCGGCGATGATCTGCGTGAGCATAAGTCGTTCGGGTTCGTGCACCTGCCTATTTGTGCACAAAAGCCACGAAAAATCGTCTCTGTCCTTGCCGCTCTCTCCCCAGATCTTGATCGTGCCATTCTTGCGTCCCTAATAAATGTTTTTTTTATGATTTGTAAGACTACCGTTGAAGAAAAAATTCAGATGCCTAATGTAACGTTTTATATACGCTTCAGTGTTAAAAAGCTCAATATTTTATTGATATCACATGTATTTCTTCAAAAAGAGTTATTTGTCATCATATTTTGTGAGTGAAATTCATGAAGACAATCATCTTCATCATCTTATTTACCTTGTAACAATCGATACACACGACGAAGCCACATTTGCCGCAAGCCCAGTGATAGTTGAATAAGGTCGTCTCACAGACATCGCACATCTCGCGAACGCCTTGCACCACTCTCTTCCAGGCGACTGTTCCGTCTACAAGTCCCGAACTTGCTGTCAAGGTGAAGAAACAATCGATACGCAAAGCGTTAAATCATGCGAACAAAGGAAATATCCGAAGCAACTTTGCTTACATGTAACTGCATGCTTACGAAAAATTTGTAGGTACATACATAATTGGTAAAAATGAAAAGGAACGCTAATCAAATTTCATGCTACACTCCATTTCTTCTTTAAAAATTTTGTTCTTAAAATAATATCTTATAGAAGTAACATCGACAATATGAAACATGCATAAAGTATATATAAACATTGATATAAAGTTTACATTTCGTATTTTGGAATACATCCAAGTTACCAAAGTGTCGAGTTCAATATCAAAAAAAACTTACCTTCTGCCATGTGCTGTTGAAGAGCGTCCTTTTCTTGATGCAATAGATCACAGAACTGATCTCCGACTTGGCGAAGTAGCCTGTGAGCCATTTCCAAATCTAGATCTTCTTTGTCGCTTTTTTCTTTGTCGTTCTTATCTGCCTTCTCGTCCTTCTTCGAGTCCGAACTCTCTTTTCCTGGTAACCATAATCGGAGATCTACCTGTAACACAGGAAACAAAATGGTTATTGTTGTTGCAAACACGCGACATTATAATTACTCCAATTATTACAATATTAAATAAAATGTTAAAAGTACAAAAGTATAGGAAAGAAGTTTTCAATGAAATAATCTTGTAATTTAAATAATGTATATTAAATATATTTTTGTGATTTCTGATATTTCTAGTGAAAATTCGTGATATTTACCTCAGACGCATCCTTATGGGGGTCGCTAAATCCTGCTATAGCCAACTGTCCGTTTTTCGTATACCGTAATCTACGGAATGCATAAAATCTGCAGAAAATATTTTGAGGAAGATTTTTGGAACGCTGGTGCGGTGTCCATCTGCACTCACGACATTTAGCCAACTTCGGAGCTACTTCGAAACAAGCGCCGTCTTGCAACCAACTGTCGCCAGTTTTTTTCAATTGCGATATCGGGGGTCTACGAAAGGGATCACCCCTGCCACCGCTTCCACCTGGCCCATTGTTACCACCACTGGCGCTATCGTCTCTACGTTCTTTCTTCTGACGAGGTTGCTGATCTTCCCCGCCCAATTCGTTACCTTTCGTAGTCTTTGGTCTCCTACCCCGTTTTCTGGGCTCCTTGTTGTTTCCTTTTGAACAAATGATACAATCCATTTAAGTAACAACGAACATTTTATCTGGTCACTTATGGCACAAACAATTTAATTCAGAGTTAAAAAGCTCATTGTGTTATTTGCATTTCACGGATGTGCATATCAATCTTTTTAATTTATCATCATATTTTCAAGAATATATGGTTTCATACCAAAACAGGGTAAGTGTGCGAAACAGGATAACAAAGGTTCCAAAAGAGCTTGGCGAACCTAAAGAGTATCAGGAAGTTTCTTTAAGAAAGAACCGAACGAGTAAAACCCTTTTTGAGGTTAACCCATAAAGAAAACCTCTGTCTAATTCCATTGAATTTGCACTGCAACTACCAAAAGAAACTTCAAACAATTGCACCTTATATTTTCCTTTGTTATTCCTTCTTTCATCTAGACCCTAGAATTTAACAAAACCCAATGAAAGTCAAATACTTTGAGAAGATTTATTCCTGAATTCCTCAAGCTCTCGCACAGCTCTACACCGAGGTGGAGTAAGTGTATGACCATGGAACATGGATCACTTACCCTGCAAGCGAATAGTTAGTTCACCTGATGGGAAGTCCATTTACAAGAAGCTACGTCAACTAACCGTTTCCCGAGGAATTGTTGGAATTAGCCGTGGTATGCCGCACCCTCGACGCGGGTTGGATGGAGCCCAACTGTTCGCTGGTGTCGCTGGCAGAGCCAGCCTCGCTCTCGTTACTAGACTCGCTGCCTACGCCGGTTCCTCCGCCTTGTTTATCTTCTTTCCGCCTCCGCTGATCTTCCGCAGTCGTTTGCTGCCTCCGTGCTGCGCCCTTCTTTCGTTTTACCTACCACAGGGCACAGATTATTAAGTAGTCAGGAAGTTCATGCTCTTGCCGAAACTACTGACAAAAAAAAAAAAAAAAGAAGAAGAAAGGAAAGAAAAGGAGGAGAACTACGAAGAACTTGGAACGCACATGGTTCTCTATGCCATTCATTTCTACTATATATGGCTTCCTACCGCAAGCACATCAATTTGTCGCATCGAATGCGCAGCATGCAATCTATTCGGATAATATCAAATTGATGGTCTGATTTAAAGAAAAGAAGAAAAAGCTAACAGCCAACAATTAATATTTTTGCTTCTGTTTTACGAATAACGGGGTAATTCGTCATTGAATTATCGAATGTCGCACAAGTGTGAGAGAATATCTAAACAATCTCGAGTTTGGAGGTTAGATCTCCTTGCTCGCGAATATATGTCGAACGTAACCCATTTCACGCTTTACCATTTTTATCCACTGGTACATGTGCATGTCCCACGATCGATAGTTGTTCGTACGACACATATATCCGTGCCGAAATGCGAGAAACTTGCGCGAAAATACATTAAACGTACCGTTCGAGGCCACTTCACTTTCTACTTGTGGCTCGTGTTAGCGGTAGTGTTGTCAAGATGGCGGCGCACGCGGCGGGAAGTTCGAACGTGAAACACTGTTACCAGAACACTTTGTACCGAATGTAGTAGTCTCGCAGTACATAATACATGCTTCAACTAATTACGCAATAACGATCAAACACCGTTACTCGTGATATATATCGAGAACCTATGTACAAACAGAAAAAGAGCGACAGGCATGAATAAAAGAAAAGACGTGACGATCGTGTTCGAAACACACCATCTATTTCAGAGAGGCATGCAAGAATAATAATGTAAAAGATGCTACGATGAGTCACACACTACAACGAAACGAGCGATACGATTCGACTGGAGGGATTTAACGAGATAGATACGATCCATATAGATACCTTGGGTGGCTTTCTTTTCGGCGGCGACTTCCTCTCTGGGTCGCTGCTGGACGAGTCTTCTTGTAACGTTTTCGTGTCGGTGGCGTGTCCGTTCAGCGATTCTTTGTTCGCCGATTTCCGGCTACTTTTGGCAGTGACCTTGCTCTTGTTGATGCTGTTCACCGCCATGCTGCCGATATTGTGAATAGAGTTGACGGCGCTGGGCAAACACGTGGTAGTCGTGTTGCCAGAGACGTTCGAAGAGGTGTCACGTTCTTTGTTATTTAGCGACTGCGACGGTGCCTGGGAAATGTTCATTGGCAATGTGACGCAAGTACCGCTGCCTACGACGCCAGTGGTGTCTTCGGTCCCATCTTCGCCGGAATGCCTCTGAAGCCAAGCCTTCTTCAGCTTGTGAACGGGGTAACTGGTACTGCTGGGTGGTCTGGGCGCGGGACTGTTAGATTTCTCGCTGTCCACCGTGCTGGGGTTCGCCTTGGCGGGCGTGCCAGGGGCACTAGGTGCCGGACTGGGCGCCGTGGACGGCGCTGGACTGGGAATGGGCGCGGGGCTTGGCGCCGCGCTCACCGTCGGATTCAACGAGCTGACGCTGCCGGTGCTGGCCGGTCTGACGGAACCATCGCCGCTAGCAGTTCGTGGCGTTGGACTGACCGCCGTCACGGTGCGTTCCTGCGTCGTCTGAGCGTTGGATTGGGCCAGTAGAGCGACCGTGGTGTTGACCACGGTGGTTATCGAGGTGGCTGCCGAGGCGATCAACGGGCTTGGCTCGCTCACTCTCGAGAGAATCGGCGGTCCGACGCATTGCAACGACAATGGTTGCGGCTCCTCGGTCCTGCGTTTCTTGCACACCTCCAGGGAGACCGGTTGGCCGGAATTCTCGGTTAACGACGGGGTCGGGGCCTTCCTCTTCGGCGAGCCTGTTCTCTCCACACCGAGATCGAGGGGCTGCGTTTGGAAAGATGTGTTGATCTGCGGTTGCGCGTGTTGCACCGTTTGACCGGGTTGCTGATGAGGACTGGTATGATGCGCCGGGTGCGCGATCGGTCTGGACAGGGGCGCCGAAGCCGCGGTCGGCGGTGAACCGTGAAGGGGCGGCGGCGGCAACTTGGCGGCCGGCATCGAGCCAGTATAACCCCTGGGGTCGTAGACGGATCGACTGTGCGCGGGCGGCGGCAGAGGTGGAGGCGGCGCCCCGTGATGGTGAGGCACTTGCTGGTAAGGCGAGCTACCGGCCTTCGAGGTGAGAGGTATCGGGGCGGCGACCGCCGGCTCGGACGCTCTGCAGACCGGCGTTCCGGTCATGATGCCGGAATTCGGTTTCCCGTAGATGTGAGGCGGCGCTGGACTGCTGACTTTCGGCTTGGAGCCTGCCGGCGGCGCGGCGTAGTGCGAGGTCGGCGAGGCCGTGGGCGGATGCGGATGCGGATACGGATACGAGGACTTGGCAGTAGCGTAAGGTAGACCGGGTTCCGGCCTAGTGAGATAACGCGGTTCGGGTGGCGATGGATGCGGTGGTTGATGAGGATGCTGAGCGTGCGGTGACTGTCGATTGTGCGAATGCGGCGGATGCCCGTGCGGACTGGGTAACTGCGTCGTGGTCGTGGACCCGCTACTGCTCCGGTGATGGCTCTGGGGTATGCTCTTCGTCGCCTGTAGCCCGTCCAAGTGATGAAGATGGTGCGGACTCTGCGTCGGGCTCCGATACTCGTACGGCTTGTGCTGCGGCGGCACCGACTGCGGCACGCCCAAATACGGTATGATCTTCGGGCTCGGCGAGTGCTGCTGCGACGTCGGCGCTTTCGGAAGCTCCCGACCCTCGTTCTTCACTATGACCGAGCTCTTGTGATCCGGCAGCAACGAAGGTGGATTTTGCAGAACCTCTCGACCGTGATGATCCCGCTCGAGACCTCCGGCCAGGCCACTTTTACTCGGTAGCGATTTGTGCGGCTGCCCCACGTCGCTCTTCACCTTTATATCGTGCATGTACGACGACTGTGGCTGGTACGTCGAGTAACTGAACAGACCGACGTTCGGCTCCACCTTTGGCAGAGAACTGTGCGACGGTCCTACCACCGGCGGCGGTTTCTCGTGAAGACTACTGACGGGAAGCGACGACTTCGAGGTCCTCGAGTGCGCCGGTGGTGGTGGGTAATCGACTTTGCCAGGTACGCTCGACGGCCGAGACACCTGTGTCAAACACAAAACCACTGGCATTAACGCGCGCTGGCGATATCGCTGCAAGAAAGGGGGACGCGAGAATCAGGCACGTTGACGGTTAAATCGTCAAATATCAGGTCGTGAACGCGCGCTAGTTCTCTTTCGATCGTTGCGTGCGTGTTACGACATCACAGACACATACGGTGGTAAACGTACCTGTTGAGTCGGAGGCGCGGTCGCTGCATAATAAGCGGCTCTCTGCTGCGCCGCGACGTGATCCCTGGCCTCGGCCTGCCGGTGCAGTCTCTCGGCTGCGGCCAGGTGTTCCCTTATCCCCAAGTTCTCGGTTTCACGTTGTCGTTGTTCCCTCGCGTCCCGTTCCCTCGCCTCCCGTTCTCTCTCCTCGCGCTCGCGTTGCTGTTGCTGTGCCACGGTGACTGGATGCGCCGCTGCCGCACCTGGCCCCGGATGATGATGGCCTACATGCGCCGTCATCCCGGAATGCGGCGCCGCGTGCGTCCTGCTTCCTGGCGGTGGCAGCGGGATGAACGTGTTCCACGCCATCGAGGTCGACTGCATGTTCCTCTGCGGAGCATAAGATACCTACTTCAATAAATACTGCCAATCAATTTGTCGCTTGTCGATCCATTGTCGTCAGAGGTGGGACGATCGAGCACCTAGACTCGATTCATTGGACCATCGTTGCACATTCGAATACGAATGTTGTTGCATGCACTTTCGTAGGTTTTCCATCTCACGAACCGTGACTTTCAAAATTCGACGCGCGCTATAGAAAGATGGGAGCACGCTTCTCCGCGTGTATTATATTGCACTCGATGCCTAGTCACTACCGGTCTTTCGTGTTCGGTGGTTCCCTTCTCGTTACACGTCACACACTCCGCGTGTTTGCCGGTCTCGCCGAGAGAGAGAGCTCGATACGCGATATTACTCCAACTTCTATTTTCGCGTCCGTCGTCACATTGGCGCCCGCGCGAAGAACGCATTCGACATCCGAGGAGAAAGCACACATTGCGGTAGTACTCTCGCTTCAGCAACTTTCCTGATGATACACGATTCTTAGCCCGAGTGTATTTATTTCGTTTGCGGAGAAATTAGTTGCGTTCATGGAAATGTATGTTTCATCGTTTCCGATGCGTAGAAGATGTTCGTGTTGTCGATTTCAAATTTTAACGAGGTAATACACAATTATTCAATATTATTAATTATATTTTGACTCGCAGCACTGTGACAGAGATTAATAACAAAAGTCAATTAAAATAGAAATTTCGGAATTAAGCAAGTTGACCCTAAATTGTCGTGGCCCCCAAAAGTTTCAACACTAATTTATGCCCAATTATATAAAGCGTTCTATGCTCTCCGTGAGATGCAGATGAGCGATTAAAAAATCAATTAAATCCAAAATTCGTAAATTTAACTTTAGAAGCAATTAATCAAACACGTCCGATATAATTTTCCCAGAACGTTTATCAATTTTCATTATCATCAAGTGCAGTTGTGACGCATGAATCACACGGAACTTATACCTTTAGACTTTAAAAGACACTGGCAAAACCGCATTCCGCTCGCGGCATAAGAAATAATTCTTTCATTAACGTATTTGCACAAGCGTGTGTTCGTGATCTAACTGGCGAGTGGCATTATATCGCGAGGATCTTGCGAAGCCGATTGAAAACGATCTGCACGATCGAGACTTCCACTTGTATAATACAAACTTATAATCTCGTAAGAAATCCAAGATTCCTGCCTGATTTTTTTTGTTCCGTACGTATTATCGAGATCGTGGAAAATTTGAAGTTGCAAGAATGTATAAAATATCTTTTTATCCAAGTTTCATTTATTTTAATCAATCTATAAAAATCTGCAGTATGTTTATAAAAATGATTAAGAAAAGAAAAAAAAAGAAATTGAAACCTACTTTTTTTTTTTATCAAACATTACGAAGAATATTATAGAGTTTGGAATATTTCACACGTATATCTGCATTCTGTGCATTCTGGCACTGGTATGATATTCTCTGCAGATCCATAAAAATATTGAATCAATTATTTATCCACGATCGTAAATAGAAACGGCTGTCCGACACCAGTATTTTTCCTACATACAGTCTGAAGGAAAACTGTGTCAAGATCAAACCACTGAGACGATGAAATTCATTAATGACGATGAACTGGACAATCAGAATTAATGATCGTTCATGTACATAGAAAGAAACAGAGAAAAAGAGAGAGAGGAAGGAAATTTTTTGAAGCAGCTTCAGACAAAAAGAGAATCTAATTATAATCTAATACTAGAAAAAGATTTACGATGCTAACCGATGCTGCGAGCAAATGTCAACTCACGTGTTCTGTTTGCACGGTGCCTTTCATACGTCATCGTTTGATGCGTCAGTTAATATTCCTTGCATGCATTCTGCGTTCCATGTTCATTGTAACCTTGCAATTTCATTCTTTTTTTCTTCCTCATATTTCTTTCTTTTTTCGTAGAATTCTGATACACGCATGACAACTTTATTATTTCCAGCAGCTAGTTTATATAATGCCCTCCCTCTGTGAGTTACGTAGTTATTGATAGATTTTCTATATTTTAAGCAAATTTCGTCGACTACCGGTTGACACTTTCCGCGCGACTACAGCCAGAGCTCCATTTATGTGAATCTATTAACGAGCGGATAATTCAATTCACTCTCGAGTTCACTGACCCCTGTGTGACTACAGTTCCATTATCAATAATTCCTCATTCCTACATTACGAGTTCAACGTGCATACAGAAGTTTCTATATATAATCACCGAGGACGTAACGTAATTAACGAATGCTATAACGAGCAAGATTCTATCGAAGAGAACGACTTCGTTACAGGATATTGTACGTCAGACGTATGACGATTTTCGCCCGGATGTGACTCACAGATTGTGTATTCCTGCAATCGACAGAACACGACTGCGTGTCGCTCAAAAAGAAAAAGAAAAAAAAAAGAGAGAGACAATCGTATCTGGCAAACAGCAAATTATCCACCGTGTGTCGTCCAATAGCGAGAAAGCTACTACTCGAAAATCCGAAAAAGAGGAACATGAGAATTGCACGAGGATCGACGATCGTCCCGTAATACTCTGTTGATCGGATGGAACGCGTCTGACCTGGAGAGCGCGTATCAGGCCGAGATTGCGCCCGCGTTTTGTTCGCGTATCGCATTCCCGACAGACAAAAGGTGCAAGGCTAGAGAAAGAGAGAGAGAGAGAGAGAGAGAGAGAGAGAGAGAAAACACAAAAGCTCATAAAACGCTCGTTAAAAGCGCGAGTCAGAGTCGACAGAGAAAGGAAAGGGAAAGAGAGAGAGAGAGAGTGAGAGAAGGGGGAGAGTTACAGACCGAATCTGAACGATTGCGCTTATAATAAAAGCCAGAACACCGGCATTCAGGCTCAATCAGCGACTGGCTGCCATTCGTTCGTTGACTTTCTCTTCCTCGACTTTTAACTAGCGACGCTCAATCTGCTTTTTGTTCCTCCGACGAACACGTTTGACCCTACTCTTCCCCGTTTCGCGTTCTCCGAATCATCGGTGATCCAATACTATCGACGACAACAGTCGTATTATTAGCGCACGATCGAACACTTTTTAAACACACGGTGATTCCACTCGGGTTACATTTATAGGTTTTATCGCAGAGGAGCCTGGCCAGGTTCGGTTTGAAATTCAACCTTGAACTTGTCGCGAGATAATGCGACTCAATCGTGGGCGGAACACGGCACATTTTATTACGCTTGTACGTATTTTATTATATTTCTTGTGACGCTCAGTTGCTCGATGTATTAACACTAGAACTACCACACCAGTCATTTTGACTGGTTTGACAACTTTATTTTAAAATTCCTACTTCATGTTACATTTTTTCTTCGCAGTGACGTAATGACTTTTGCAGGGATAGCTAAAGGATTAATATAATGAACTTTAATTTGGTTTTATTCATTTAAAATAAAAGTAATTTTATATCATGGCTACTTATACCAGTATCAGTAAAATTGACTGGTTTTGGTAGAGATAGCTACGTCTCAACTGTCGGTAGTTCTAGTGTTAAATCCTTAAGTGTGTTGCAGGCTGATGAAAGATATTTCATTGCTAGTCGAGAGTGGGGAGAAAATATTAGAAATGAGAAAGCTGAACCTATTTGTAATAAATATACTTCTCGTAATGAGTTTTGTATATTAATTTCAAAATCAAATCTGCCAAAAATCGCGAGGACTTGTTAATTCCAAGGCGATAAATAAATCCGACCTCCGTGTTGCACAAAGGAAAACCGTGCTCGTTTTATCGATCACGGTCGGCTGGCGTTGGCGATGGTGCGAGTCGTGAGTTTGCCGAGAGTCGACACTCTTCGAGCCTCGGCGGGCTCTCTTGTCTGCCTGCGAGCGTCACGCTTTTTAAACGTGCACCAATTTGCCCGTGTGTGTTTCGCAACCGGGCACGGATGTATCGCGCGAACTCCGGACCGTCCTAACGAGCGCAACGATTCATGCCGTGCGAGCAAATCCAGCCGGGGCTTGAGTCATCCGCGCGTTCCTGCTTCGTGAACCCAGCGCTCTACCGCCGCTAACATCGACGATGCGTATCGCGCCAGAAACAACACCGCTGCTCGCTGCTATTTCCGTTAAACGACACCGACTCCACGATCGAGTTCTCATTAATTGATCGCGAATGCGGCAGACGATACGGTGGTGTGGTCACTTGAAATTCGAATAGCCGATAATTATTCTCCGTTGCTGAGTTTTTTTTTTTTTTTTTTTTTCTCAACCTATTCGAGACGAATGGAATTATTTTAAAGACGATCTCTCAGAAGCGGAATTATTTTTTTTGTTTATCTCATCTTCACGGCTGCTTCTTCGCTAATAACTCAAGTTCAAGATCATTACGGTGTGTAAGTCGTGTCTTTTTGGCTAGGAAATGCATTACACAGAAAATAATAAAGTTTAACTTAAAATTTGAAATAAAATTCTTATTCAAACGATATTTCATTAATCCTTCGTACTCCGGGGCTTTTCTTTTTGGCAATTTAACTCGACAAAGTGTGTTAAATTGCCAAAGTGTGTTAAATTGAAAAATATGAAGGAAAAAAGGTATGGGAAAGCAGAATAAATCAGCTAACAAAAAATCGATATTCGATTCGAGGGCTTCGAATTCCACGACACTCCGCGTACGGCTTTCGTCATTCGAATCGCGACACGATGCTCGACACGTTAAATTAATACCGATGGAAAGCGGACGATCAACGGTGGAATATTTCGTTTGCCGACACGTGACGAAAACACGTAATTAATCGCACTGCAAATGAAAGAAATGATTCCCTCTGCGAATCTCTGCTGTGACGTTACGAGCGATCAAAACACTGATGACAGCCAAGCTTGCGTGCTGGTACCATTAATCTCGCGGACGAAAACTTCTCGAGGGGAAAAAAAAAAAAAA
Source organism: Heterotrigona itama (assembly GCA_903986555.1). Classification (NCBI taxonomy): domain Eukaryota; kingdom Metazoa; phylum Arthropoda; class Insecta; order Hymenoptera; family Apidae; genus Heterotrigona; species Heterotrigona itama. Next base: position 22,241 of record CAJDYZ010010067.1, on the reverse strand, counting down.
AAAAAAAAAAAGGACAGAAAAGATCGAAAGAACGACTCTTCGAGACGCGAAGAACTTTCTCGTCCCGATGACTTAATGCGGCTGAAAAAGAAGGAAAGGAAGAGAAGTATTATCATCGTGTTATACACGGTGAACGTAAGTGGCGTATCAATTATGTAATCGTCAGGCGACTGCTTGTGTGATAATTTCCATGAACCTCCATATATAACCACAGCCGACCGGAAAATAATATCCGCTTATTTATAGATATACATACATGTGTATATATGTACGTTCTAATATATATATATATATATATATAACATACATCTGCAAGTACACATAAAACAATGTTATTTATTTATTACTGTCTTGCTATATAAATTTTTCGAAGAAGAACTATTCTCTTAATAACACGAGGAAAGATTATATCACGTATATAACTTGATATTACATTTGCAGAACGGAACGAATGTAATATTAGGGATGGATCCCGAGAGATTATAAAGTAACAAATAAAGAAAGGAAAGTTTTCAAAATTATGCATTTGTATTATTGTTATTTCGAGTTAAAACGAGTACCATTTCCGTACCGGCTTGACTCTGGCATTTACGCGTTTTTCGTTCCTCTCTCTTCTTCACACACGTTGCGAGCGTGTTACGCCGATTATCTCCGATCGTGGACACTTCAATTCCATTTTTATTTATCCGTGGCGCGGCGCTAATCGGGCCGGCGCTGAAAACGTTTAATCGCCGCACCGGCCGTGGAATTAAAATCGTGGCCCGGCTGGCTATCGAGGCCACTTTCGATAACTGGTCCCGATCGAACCGTTTTGTATATCGAGAGAAGAAAAAAGAAAAAAAAAAAAAATAACGCCGTGGAAATGGGACGCGGAAATTGAAACGTTGCCCCGCCACTCTTTGTCCTTCCCCTTCCATTGCCTTTTTTCCTGTGCTTTCCTCTGCGCGAGGTTTGTTTGACGTTTCGAGAGTGTAAAAAACGTGGCAAGAAAAATGCCTCGCGATTATTTCTTCGACTCTGCGCGCGGAGGATAATTTTTATACTCGCTTAATCGCTTAAGGCATTAGGAAGCAAGCGAACGATCATGAAAACAACTACCGTAAATACCTCAATTTCTTTCCTACGTTCTTCAATCTACAATTGTAAAATCTATAGAACGAATGATGAGAAAAATATCAAAAAAAAAAAAAAATTTCGCGATATTGAAATTGATTTAAAAAAAAAAATTGCAAATCAGGTTGCTAGAACACGAGAATCTTGAATTCCAGTCGAGCTGGATTTAAATAGCAGCCTGTCGTTTCTTTCATTTCCTTTTCTTGGCCCCTGGGTCCCAGTCTGCGCGATAATATTCTGGCATTCATTATTTACCGGGGAGCAAGCTGGCTATCAATGCGGGGGTGGACTGATACAGAAGAGAGACTCGAAGTAAATCATCCATCTCTCTCTCTCTCTTGCTTCGATTAATCTATTCGCCGATTCATCCTTCTTTCTATGTATGTCAGTCGGCTGAAATTTTAATGACACGAATTAAGGGGGGCGGGGGGATGGCGTTTCTTCGATTTGAGCTTGAAGAAACGTTGAAACGTGCAAAGATCTTTCACCTTCGAACCGTAGTTACAAATATTGTTGAAAAACTTGTGCACTCATCTCGTAAGTTAAACGTTAAACGTGATTTCTTACATGTCCGTGTCGTTTTTTTAAGCAGCATGTTATAGCTCGCTATTTCAAATGCAAATACGAAAAAACTACGTGTCGTACGAAGTGTCCTGTTCACGTAATCTTCGTTACTAGCCAATTACCGGAATTAATGAATATTCCAGTCGAATAACAAAATTAATCTTTATCACCCTGGCGGGAACTCTGTTCGAACAGATACCAACGTACGTAGCAAAATGTCAACATTTTCGAATGAAATTTGGATTCCAGAGTCGTGGCGGAATCCATAATAGCGCAAAATATTTCTCGCAATCGGTCGTCGAACGACCTCAACGAAGTTATTGAGAAACTCGGCAAATGTTTGCCGTCCGTGATAGTTCAGTAAAACCGGGTTTTATCGGCAAAAATAAGATTCGAACGTTATCACGCCAATTTACAGTTTCGAGTGAATGGCGGAGCAACCATCGATTACAAGGAAAAAGATGATTATTTTTACTCCGATACTTGTTGCGTTAATTAACTCGAGTATGGACAGATAAGTCCGATAAGAGGTTTTGTACGCGATAATACTATAGCTATGTAATTCAATTGCTTTCGAATAAACGATACGATTCAGGATGGACTATGCGCACATTAACCTATAAATACAAGGAAAACACGTTAACACTCGGCACATAAATTTTCTATATCTCTTAGGCGTAATCTTTTTTTTTTTTTCGTGTTATCCAATGCTTTATTTATCTTATTTTTTCATACAGTTATCTTCTATTCCTCGAATCGTCTATTTTTTTTTTTTTTCCCAATGCGTTGCATCATTCTTGTTGAAATGGATTTGTTATATCTTCATATTACGATATTTATATTTACGTGAATGAACGTAGGCCAATTTGAAATCCTTTCTTTGGCTTCGACCTTATTTACAATTATTACGCTACGAATTTTTACATTTTATTATATTTTCTTTTGCTAGAGATTACTCCGTTTCAGATATTTCATATGTCTGTACATCATATTGCAACTTCCAATTATCCATAAATACTTGAAAATTCGCATTGTAGATACGGATACAGATATTTCAATCTAAATGAATTTTCATTTTAGTTTTTTAATTGCTACTTTGACAAAGTGTCAAATAAATTCTATATATTTCGTCTTGATGATTACACACTGGATTACATAATATTTAATTTTTATAAAATATTATCTATGCATTATTATATTCGAAACTCATGTCGTTCATGCTTTTGAAAATTTCTCAATGGTAGATGAATCTATCTGATCATTTTAATCACTCTACACCGTGACGAGGCAACGTGTCGATCTAAATAAATGAGATTGACGAACGACGAGACATCGATAACAATGCGACAGATTTCCCAGCGGGAATTATCGAACGACGAAAGCAACGACTCGTCTCGACCAAAATATGTAGATCCACTTTACAACATGAGTCTGATCTCATCCGTGTTATCAATCGAC
>CAJDYZ010010062.1:0-12407 GCA_903986555.1 Heterotrigona itama | reverse complement strand
CTCTCTCTCTCTCTCTCTCTCTCTCTCTCTGCTCGACTTTACAATTAAATCGAAGAGTTTATTTTCGGGGCCAAAATTTTAAAGGGATAGACTTTCAAAGAAATTCAACCTTCCGTGATTCAGAACCACCGAGTCGGAGAGTGAACTTGGCTGAATTAAAAAGTTGAACGTATCCATGCATCCACGTATCGACGGAGAGTTCCGCTAACTCGGAGCGAAAAAAAAAAAAAAAAAGAAAAGAAAAAAGAAGAAGAGGAACGTTGCCTTTTCCGTGGAATTTTAACAGCAGGCGCGACACCTGCGCGACGCGCGTTACGAGCGATGGAGCGTATAAAAAAGTTGCAAGCTTTCTGACCGCCTTCGGTCGGCCGTTAGGTCCGAGATGAAACAAGGGCAGGCACCGTTATTTCGCAGCGTGAAGCGCGTGCCCGGCGTCAGCGCGCGCTTTCGGCCACCACCGTCTTCTTCCTCGATCCCGGCCCACGCGAACGCACGCACGCACGCACGCACACACGCACACGCTCGCGTTCGCAGATGACAATGGGTAAAAATTTCGCCGGCGCCTGCCCACGATCGAACCGCAGAAGCGTTGCGGCTAACGTTCGGCCACCTGTCGAGAGAAAGCTCGTCGTCGCTCTGCCTCCGAACATCGTGTTTCGGCCAACGTATAATTCACCGAGAGCCGATCTCGACTCTGATTGCCAGCTCTGATTTTTCGGCGCGGCAACTACTCGGAGAAACTAACAGAAGTGACGAGAGCACGACACATTTTTGGACGATTCGTGCCGCTTCGCACCGAGTTGAGTTGAAATTCGGCGTATTGCATCTTTTTTACATTTACAGTGAAGAAAGATCGACACTCGCACGAAGAATCGGATGAAATCACGCAACGAGCGAGACGGAAGAAAGGCCGAGGGAAATTACAGTCGACTATGGCACGATTCTCGGATCGTCGATCACATCGATCGGGTAATCTGCCTACGCAATTTCACTGGATCACGCTCGAGGCGTCCGCTCGTCGAGGCGTGCTCACGTTTCATTTGCACGAACAGGCAACTCGCGTTGATCATCGGCGCGGCACTCTGCGTGCAAAAGTCAGCGTGAAGTCGTAACGACCAGGTCGCCGTGGACACGCACGTCCTTTCGCCCCCAGGTTCTCCCGCACACGTGCGGTGTGCCGATAGCGGCGAAATTTGCGATGCAATTTTCAGCGCAATTTGCGCGCGAAACGGCGAAACGTCAAACGAGGGACGGTGAGATTCGTTCGTTCGTCCGCTCGTCTCGAACAAAATCAGAGAGTTTCTGGCTATTGTCTCTACCGTGAAGATTTTATCACACAACAGCTGTCCGAGCTCTCAGCTCGCTCTGTGTGAATAGAAACTTAATCTCTGTTACTCGAGATTACTCGAAAGAGTGAATCGTAAATCGCGAGGAATACCCGCATGACGACAAATCCCGCCACTATTGCCTGCCTCGAACTGTTATATACTCGTAAATAATCATCGCGTCATAAAAACGGGAAGAGAAATGTACCGTCGCGTTGCGTCGTCAACTTTCAACCGATATATCGTCGAACGCCCATGACATGAAAATGGAAATGAAACTCAACATCAGCAGTCTACAACTGGAATAAAAACGGAACGCGACACTCGTAGCTGGATCGTTCGATACACATCGGCGTCACATCGAGGATCTGCCAGCGTGAAACGACCCGGCTGTCCGGTACTTTGTCGAAAGAACGACGCACAAAACCGAACGGCAGGCTCGGAAACTCGCGCACCTGACGTCGAGCATGAATTCGGAATTTTATTTGTCAGGCCGGTCGCTCCTCCGTGGGATTCCGCGCGCACACGCCGGATTCACCGTCGATTAAAACACGTCCAATTACTCGGCCAACTACCGGCCGAATCCATTTACGTCCGCGCGGATAAGAAGCGTCTCGATCGTCTCTCCTCGTCTTTTTCCTTTACGCATCGGCGACGATAATTCGCCCGGGCGAAGAAGCGGCAACAGGCAACGCTGGTATCTGTCGCTAACGAACCGGTAAGACAACGACGCCAACCGTAACGTCGCCGCGTAAAGTCGAATGGAAAAGTCGAAGGACCGTAAAGTTCTCGAGCGACAGCGGCACTAAAAATCAAGAGACCGTGCATTAGCGCAAGGGTAATGGTCACCCCGAGGATCGGCGAACATCGGTAGGACGGTAAGTTGCAGCTACGACGAAGGAGACAAAAGGTGACGGCGATTAAATTGCCTTGAAAATCGGTGGACGACGTCCGCGATCTTTCTCGACGCGCGGTGCCATTTAAAGCCACGTACCAAATTAAATTAACTTCTAACTCGTTTCATTCTCCTTTTCCTTTTATTTTCTCTTTTGCCTTACGCGCAGCTTAAAGGGTTTCACAGTTTTCTTTTTCCTTTTAAATAATTTCAGTTTTCTTTCCAATTTGATTCGATTCGATTTTGACAGAGTGGTGACCCCACGATTAGGTATTTGGATTTCAAAGCTCTGCCCTTTAGACAAAGTCGTTTTCCCACTCGCAATTTCAGATTCAAGCTTGATCGAGCATCTCGTGAAATGTGACTAGTTCGAGTACTAGTAACGTACAAATGGAATTTGTCACTTACGTCAAATGTAGATTCCAATGGAAACAGAGAAGAATGTTAACAAACAGAAGAGATAATGGTCAGCAAGTGATTCGAGATTGAGAAAATATCGATGGCGACTATACTTCACAATGGGAAACGTAACGTGTAGGAAATGCCGACGCTTCTTTCGACGATCGATCAACATCCGGCGCCGTCGTGAGACAGCTCAGAGACCGTGCCACCGCTTTTCAAACGCGAAACAATAAATCACTTGAAACTCGGTTCAACAGTTCTGCCAACGAGGTCTAAAAGAAACACTTGAAATCTATGCAAAATCTAGCCAGGCCTGGTTTCTCCTTCCTCGACCCGGGAAAGTGAACCTTAGTACTCGTTCCTCCTTATCATCGAGGGATAAAAAAGATTCCAAGCTGAATAGAACGAGACGAATGGCGAGGAGGGGAAATAAGGCAACCAGTGCTCGCCACCTAGGGTGTACTTTCAACGATAAACCGCGGCAAATGATTAATCGACTCATTGTGCTCGGCGAACAATCGGTAGTCACGATCGTGGCGTGTAAACGTGGCTTTAAATGCGGGTGGGGATGTCGAAGCGTGGCGCGGAGCGTGCTGTTCGCTCGACGAGCGGATGCCTCTCGGTTCGCCTGGAGCCAACCGATTACCTTTCCCGGCCGCGGCGCGCACCAGCTCCAGGATTCGCTCACACGCCACCGACAACCAGCCTGTCTTTTTTCTTCCCTTCCCCAAGCGTCTTTTTCCACCGTCGAAACCTAGATCCCTCTCTGTCATTAACGTGCCTGCATCATCGATGATACTACTCTCCTCCTCTCCAACCGAACCTACGCGCGGAAACGTGGAAACGCTTTGCTCTCTCTGCAGAAGAGAGAAAAATTATACGCCTCGAATAAAAGTATCGTAGGAACGTTCGCGAATGTAGGAAAAGATTTCCTTTCGATAGAGAGAGAAATCCTTCACATCGTGAAGGTGTAAGTCGAAAATTCTTTCATCGTGCAACGCGAAGTAAATCATCGGGGCAGAACCACTTTCGTTTCAGTGAAATGCAATTTCTTTCTTGCCGCTGGGGCAATTACCCGCGCGAAGGTCAAAGATATACAGTATCGCTTTCGTTCGATATATTTCGCCCCTTCTTGAGCGACCTGTCGAAAGAAATAGGCTCTGATTACGAGGAGCAGCTGATGTTCACGAATGAAAGTGAGGCTCCCCCATTTCTGTCCGATACATTTTACCACGCGCGTAAAAAACGTCTCATTATCCGAGCTGAAAATTCGTATATTACACGACCGAGCACGTGAGAAGAATTGCTCTGTAATCTCGAGCGGATACATCGAGATATTGTAATCGGCTCACCGATTGCCAAACATCTCCACGACTCACACTTCCACACCGTGTTATTCGCATCGCGCGAGTTTTTACGACCGGGGGCAATTGGAATAATTGCAGTAAACCATATCGCCTCGTTGTTCCGGAATAACGAGTGAATTATTTAGGTTATTTTCGCAGGACGGAATTGTTCGTTAGCGCGGCGACGAACTAAAGAAGAACGACCGCGATCCTTCCAAGGATTATCCCAGCCAGTTTTCTTCGATTCGAATCGATTCGTAGCCCGAGGCGTATCGCGTGCAAATAACTTGACGTTAGTTTGCCAAATTGCGCGTCAAGCACGACGCACGTTGCATACGCCAGCGTGTTATTACCGAGTTTCCAAGGCGGAAAAGAGTACCTCATTACGTTTAAACTACCCAGTGAATTTGTAATGCAAAGTCTCACTCGCGCGGCATTCTTTTTCAAGCGAGCTGAGAATCTACGCCGCGGCGTAGTCATATAGAAACAACAGCTATTCTTAACAATCAAGAGAAACTCAACCTACAATTATTCAAACAATACAATTGGTAATTACATTTTAAAAATAATTTAAAAATTTCCAGTTCCTCATGTTTGAAAGTTTGAATGCAGATTGATTTGTAGCTCGTGATCGTAAAAAATACGTGGAAGTAATTTCACGATGAGCATTCATCACGGTTGCGTTTCTATATCAACGAGCAGAGTTGCGTTCGATTCTCGTCATGGATGCTTTCGCTGTATTTTTGCGTACGGTGCTGTGCTATCTTCGCGAAAAAAAAAAATTAGTTCCTCCGGCGAGAAGAACACTAACCTTTGTGCTTCCACCAATAGCAGTTTTGTATTCTGTTGTTTAATAGCTGTTTCAGTTGTGTGCTTTCACGGAAGAAGCATCATCGAAACTGACAGGCTCGATAACGTTCGATCTTTCATTCTGAGTTGCTACGTATATCTTTCTTCGAGTGACGCTGACACGACTATTTAATTCATCGATGATTGTTTGAATCGTAATGAAACGTAGGATTTCAACGAACTCGAAACTTTTGCACAAATGAATTTATTGCGAACTGGAATATTTCTGTTCGAAAATGACTCTCATTGCACTGTGTAAAATAGTGCTTTTTCAGCGGAAGAATCGTAGCGTACTTGTCTTTAGAAAGAACACAAAGCTCTTCACCAGTAAAATCCGAATATATTTTAAGTGCCTAATTTGGCAGCCGTAGAAACAGCGTTTATTTATGATATGTTTAACCACGATCGTTGAAAAAAACCGATGCGTTTTATGTCGCTCGAGAAACAGCGTTACACAAAGACGTAGATCATTTTCTTCGTTTAGTTCTTCTTTTTTTTTTTTTTTTCATTCTGCTGCGACGTGAATTCTTTCCGCCGCGAATTTTGCAAACTCGTCCACTTCTATTCGACGGATATATTAAACGATAAAATCTAAAATACATAAATATTTATATATTCGATAAACAAAACGTGTCTTTGCAAAAGTCGTGGCATTGCAGCGTTATCTGAGCGAAAGAACGAGACAACACGGGTTTTCTTTCAATATTTGCGGACGAACGTGTTCGAATCTGACGCTTTCTACATCTTTTTCCTTCTCCTTTTATTTTCATTATTTATAGTCGCATCGAGCACTCGTGTAGGTTATTAGCGACTTGCTTTCTAAATTGTAGTTAAACAGAAACTCGAAAATTCAACGCCAATTCAAGTGTCAGCTACGTACAGAGTGGAGAGAAAACTTTGTCCTTGGCTATCACAGATGAATTCTACACCTTCGATTCGATGAAGACACATGTAAAGAACCTGCCGCGTTATTTTGAAAAATGGCAAAAATGTTTCTTAATCATCTAACGCCGCGAACGCGTGCGTTCTAACAGCGACTTTAAGGTTCTGAACGCGTGGATATCACGTAATTTTTGCTAGGTTTTACTAACATTTGATTTACCATAGTTGTAGCATCAGTGCGAGTCTAAATAATCAAATAATAATAAAACCAAGTGTTAACATTATTCGAAATACAAACATTACGCAACGTAGACATCCACGCACGTCCAGAAACCATAAAGTCGCTGTTAGAACGCACGCGTCTGTAGTGTTAAATGACACTTTTTTTCGCTATTTTTCAAGATAACTATCAGGAACTGTGATTCCTTCGTGATGCAACAAGAGAAAAGAAAAAAATTTTGAAATTCAAGATCAAAATTAATTTAGGGGGAGGTTCTTTACATATATCTATGACAGCCACGGACGATCTTTTCTTTCCAGCCTGTACACATAAAACGTTCCATCGCGAAACCGTGTATCTCTATCTCCGTGTTCCCGTCGTCTTATTTATTATCTCATGCGCCGTTTATCACCATTCATCGATAACCTTTGCGTCCCCCTGTGTTCTCCCACGAGCAATCGCGATTAGAAACAGCCCTCTAGCCGACACACGTAGCTGCGTGGTCGTAATTATAAGCGTGGCCGCAATTAGGGGAGTAGAGAAGGGATAATTAATCGGTAAGCCGGCAATGGCGAACACGCGAAATCCACGACGAGGAGGACGCCTTCGTGGGAAAGGACGAATCGTTCGGCCGGATTCCGGGATAATGCGCCCGACCATATAGCAACAGAATGCTCCAGGACTCCGGGAGGAATATCGCGTGACCGCTCGTGGGATGTTTGGAATGTTACTCGAGCACTCGAATAACCAACCAACGGTTATGCTCCGCGCTAACCTTCGTTCCGTATCGTTAAAGGCTCGCGGCCGTTTGCGCGCCAGTTACCGAACACAACGACCACCACCAAAGCGCTCTCATCCGCGCGCCCGTCATTTTGTCGTAGTTTAGTTTTCTGCGGGGGTAGACAATGTGTTCCACACCCTCGTGGATAGGCTGAGATTTTAATGGATCTAACTAGGAAACTATTACGATGTTAGAACGTTCATTCAACAGTTGTCGAACGTCCAAGGAATAAAGTAGCTAAGTACTAACAATTTTCCCCTTCATTTCACGAATCATGAAACTCGATCGAAAGTCCAGAGCTTTATATCCATGCTGAAATCGTCGCTGAAATCATTTCTTAGTAATTGTTTATAGACGGTAAAGTATAACGGTTCGAAATAATAGAAACTGTTGAAAAATTGAAACTTTAAATATTCAAATAGGTGCACATTGGACGTGTCAAGATATACCCACTACGATTTCAAGATAGTCGATTATAGTAATTCAGACGTTCGTCAACTACCGAGTTAGTTGCGCTCGATTCCTGTGATCGATGCGACCGCGACCGCAGCGAAGTCATTATCGCAAACGCAGACGATTGATCTTTCACGAATTGACCACGACACACCACCTGGCTCATAAAATGAACGCTGTCGATATTTCAAATTTTTCTTCCCCCCCCCTCTCTCTCTCTCTCTCTCTTATACTTTCGTCAATCGTTCTTCTTTAACAAAACTCTTTCCAAAAAATTCTTTACCTTCCATCCTCGTGCTGTAATACGTTCTCAGTGGCGAAACGAAAAGCTACGCCAGTTAACACTAAATATACCAAGCGGGGTTAAATCACCCCTTTGAAATCGTACATTCGTTGTTATTCCTTTCGCTAATCTGCCTTTTTGTAAAATTCTTATATTATCTGATTATTCGATTTCTCGTTTTCTGTTTTTCTCTTAACTTTTTTATTTTTTACCGAGAAAAAATCTTTGCATACCTTATGTACCGCGAGGGGCCATTTGACCCCTTATGGTAAGATAGGTACATGTAAAATGCCGGTACGTTTAGTGTTAAATCTTCGAGGAAACGCGACGGTCATCTTTTACTCTTCGAGAAGAAATAAAACAAATAAATAAATAAATCGAAATGATAAATCTACAAAGTTCTGTTATTTAAAGGATTCAGCGTGAATGGCTTGTGTAACGAGCAGACATCAGAATATGAATGTCCACGTGTCTTCGAAATAAATAAAAAGAAATTAAAAAAAAAAGAGAACTAAAAATCTATTAAAAGCTCCAACGCTGTTTCGCTGGTTTTAATAAAAATTTAAAGACGCAAAATTAAGAAGCTCGATACCCTCTTTAACACTAAACGTATCAAATGAACCGCTTTTCAAAATTTACTTTGAAATCGTACATTCGTTGTTATTCCTTTCGCTAATCTGACTTCTTGTAAATTCTTATATTATCTGATTATTCAATTTCTCTTAGCTTATTTTTCACCTAGAAAAATTCTTTTTTTCATACCTTATGTACCGCGAGGGGTCATTCGACCCCTTATGGTAAGATAGGTACGTTTAGGCACGGTGTCGATTAAATATAAATTTAATTTAGCAGACTACTTTCGCAGGTGAAAATTTGAATTCTTCGCTGCTCCTTGGTGACGAAGAAGCTTCTTCTATAATGAAACAATCATTCAAAGAAAGGGAATAAATATTGCAACGAGTATAGGAGATTGATTATACAGCAGCTTTCACGCAACGTTTTTATTTATGTACGTATGTAACGTGGTAGAAAACGATCGTCGAACGAGCAGGGGGGAGAACAATAATTCCGCCGAAAAGGGACGAGCAATGTCCACGAGTAAAGTAAAAAGAGGCCGATCGGCCGTAAATCAAAAGCCGCTGGATAATAAAGCTGAGCGCGTAGGAATTAAAACAATGTACGATAATTAACATGCATTACCGATCACCAAACATGGGGAGCAACGAGTCCCCGGGCTTTGTAAGGTAATACACACGTTGCGGCCGTCGACCGGCCCGTAAATCACGTTGCATTACTATCAGGGGGTAACCGCGGGAAAGTCACGACTACCATGTTTGGCGATGTATTATGCAAATTTTCGGGGGAACTTTATTAGCAACGTAAATGGCCGAGACCGGTACAGATCGTGATTCTCGATGATGTAGTCTCTCTCTTTCTCTGAAAGGAGAGAGAGAGAGAATTTTCAGAAGTGAAAATGCTAGTTTCATCGGACAGAAGACTTCTTCGGTTTTCATTTTATTTCTGTATATCCGAGGATATCCAGCGAGCCGAAGCGAGTTAACTAAGAGACTTGATCAAAACTCGAGCAAAAGCTCGTCGAGCATTGGCAAAAGGGAGCGATGCATCTCCTGGCAATCAGTCGAGGCGAAGTCAGTTGCCTCACCGATGACCGAGCAGGCATTTGAAAAATGTCGGGGCACAGTCGGCAGTTTTACGATCGCAGCTGCAAAGCCCCCGGCAAGCGGTCAGCGCGCGAAGCATTTAACCAGAATGTTTGCAAAGTATCCAGCAAATCCATTAAATCTATAATTTAAGAGCGAGCGGCAGATATATTTCACCGCAGTTCTCGACTCTCCTCATAATCTACCGTAATGTATTTTTACTATCTCGCCCGTAAACAGTTACAGTTACGTTCCCAAGTGAGCGGATTCGAACGGCCGATCTCCTCCGCTTCGACGTTTAATCAGGACCGCGTTTAATTAATTAAGAATATCTTAGAAATATTATATAAGGACAACCGATCGAGAACACATTCTGAGAAATCATCGAAAAAAATTGTGTAACGACTGTGTTTCGTTTTGCGTTTTCTTTTTCTTTCTTTTTTTCTTTTAGTTACAGATGCCGGCCCCCGCAGTCGCTGTTATCAGAAATGTCTCGAAAGACGGAGGTAGGTCGACCGATCTAGTACTAAAGTACCATACAAGCTGGTACTTGGTTCCGCTCTTGCTTCGACACAAGTATTTTCACTTTCGAAAAAGTCGTACTAATATTGAGAAAATCCTCTAATCTATTTCTGTAAATGGACTTGAGCCAAGACCGATGTTCAACAATCTCAAAAAAAAAAAAAAAAAAAAAAAGAACGGCACTTGTTTCATTTCGAATAGATTGAATAAACCGTACGTTTGATCCACACGTCGTAACTTCTCGCCAGGTCAAGCCAGGCACCTGTTCTTCAGAAAGTGATTCCTTATTCGATCGACACGAAGGCAACGTCGCACTCATTAGCATCCTTTTACGTCCCACTTTCAACCATGAAAACGGTACGTCACCAGATGGTCCCCTCTCGTCGTGGCACTACCGTGTTACGTGCACCTGCCGGCTTATCCTCGTTTACGTACGTGTACGTAGTCGGTATTCGTCACCGGGTCTGCGTAAAGGTCACGCTACGTAAATCACCGTCGAAAGTCAGTTTCTTCTCTGACTCTCGACAAACCGTAGAAATTTCACCGCGAGAGAATGATTCCCTAACCAATCGTCTTGCGATCGGCTGACAGGCTCTGGTCCCGCTGGTGCAATAATTTCAGGGATTCCTCGCGTTTAATGCCCGGGTTTAGGCAGCATCCGCAAGTTATCTCTTGCTCAAGTTAATGATTCACGCCGAGGCGTTAATGCCTTTTCGAGTACGAACGCTTCGTTTCACGCCCAATGAAAATCGCGTAAACGGAGTCTTCTGTTGGTGGAGGAAGAGCTGGTACGAGTTGATAGAGATACATGTTTATTTTACATAGGTCAAAATAATGACAGTTGACAATAAAGGATCGATCTTTTCTGTTCAATTGGCGTAAACTCGAGTTTCATAAGCCTCGTCCTTGAAATGAATTTGCAAGTTCGCTCCCAAATCTTATCTTTCGCCAAGCTTTTATAAATCTACAGATATTTCTTTAAATCTTGTTGAAATTTTCTGGCCCTAGGCCAGTAAGTTCGCGGATCGCGTATAAACAGTGTTATAATTTTCCGGCGTCGTGAAAAGAGACTCGCGTCGAAAGAACAACAATTGTCGTGTGTCGTGTAAACGCGAAAAAGATTTCGTACAAATACTCGAGAGTATTTGTTCATGTGTGTGTTGCAGTGACACTGATCTGCAGATGCAAGTGTCGGCTGTGATTACGGGACTTTGAGAATTTCTCGCTCGCGCGGTCGAATTTGCCTGGCCGTTTCGGAGCCTCTAATTTGCGCTGGCCTGGGTGTATTTTTATCGTACGCCACGAGGCCGCGGCATTTTCGACTTGTTTGCAGTTTTTTTTTTTCCAGCGAGTTTCATTAACCCTCGACCCCGCTCCGGCGAGGCGAGGCGAGGCGTACAAGCGCGGCGCGCAAGGAAGCGTCGAGCACGTGAAATAAACCTGGCTGAATATTCATACCGGCCGGTTGTAAATATATATTCCAACGACGATAAATTCCGGCCTTCCTTCGTGAATTCCACTGATCCGCGCTCGCCGCGTTCGTCTTTGACGTCGTCGGGTACAAGTTTCATCTCCCTCTCCCATCTCTTTCATCCTCTCCTTTCGCACGTTCAATTTTTTACACGCTCCGAGACGTTAGATCGAAGGCCTTCGCTCTACGCGGAAGCAGACAATTAGCCGAGCGATGCGCCGTGTCACCGTTATGGACACTGCAAATTCACACCGTTTTATCGTACCGAGAATTTTCCTCTCGTTGCCTCGCCTCGAGAGATACGTCGAGTTTCGCACATCCTCTCTCTCTCTCTCTCTCTGTCTGGGATTTACAGAGAAAGAAGAGGCACTGATAGCATTATTTGCGATAACATAGAGTGCTTCCACACGAGTCGAGCGAGTGACTGAACCGCGCGCGTTTTTTTTTATCTCTCTCGACTCTTAGACTTGACCCCCTTTGAATTGGAGCTTCTGCCTTGGAGGATCTGGAGATCACTTGGCTCCGATCGATTAGAGGTGAGATTCAAGGATCGACCAGCAACCCTTTCCTGGGTTGCTTACACACCCCCTGGCGTCTGGCGGCCAGTCCGACACACAGGTGCAGTACAGCGCTCTAATGGACGAAACGAGTTCCAGAGATATCGCCGCGTCATTGTAAAACGTTCATTTCGGCGTGGTAAAAGTCAAAGTGCAATGACTCGCGAGTAAAATACTCCATCTTTGTCCAAGTTTTCGGCTGCCTGCTTATCTGCCCCTGATCGACCCTCGTTTTCGACCTATTCCATGCTTCTTCCTTCGCTTGCCCCCTCGTGTTCTCTTTTACTACGTTTGCTTCCTCCTACGTTCGTTAATGTTTGCCGAGCGATTGTGTGTGCGTACGTGTTCGGGCATGGACCATGTGCGGGGTGAGGAGGAGAACGAAACGAGACGGCCACGGGTCGTTAAAGACCACAGTTTCGACCGGATGGATTTTCATCGTAATAAAACGAGACACGTATCTCTCGAGGGTACTCTATTTCGAAAGGGAGGCCTCAGATAGGAGGAGGCTTCGGCCCAGCTAATCTAAAAAGGGGACGGTAATTATTCCGAGCTTAGCGTCATCCGGCTTCTAGCCAGACTCTCTCTCTCTCTTTCTTTCTGGACCACTGCAGTTTCAAAGCTGGCCATGGTGACAAACGACGAGGGAAAATGCGAAGACGAATGGACGAAGATCAAGGAGAATTCGTCGGGAATTTTGATGGATTATTCGTTCAGACGCTTCAAGTGGAAATCTTTGGAATTAAATTACAGCGTCTCG
>CAJDYZ010010059.1:3997-29012 GCA_903986555.1 Heterotrigona itama | reverse complement strand
ATAATAATATATAAGTATATTTTTAATATTACAAAATTTAATAAAAAAAGTTTATGTACATAAAAATTATTTTATTATTTTATTGTAGTTTTGTTATAAAAACAGTTTATTACAAAAAATAGAATACAATTATAAACACAATTATGTGGAATTTTGCAACATATATAATAATACATCATAACGTTCAACCCACTCTGGAAAGGTTGCATCATCTACAGTTTTTTCAATAATTTCCATTACTTTTTGAACAGGTTGATTCACCCTATTAATAATAAAATAAAAATTAATATTCACATGTATAGAAATAATAATTGTAATTTATATACCTACCAATCATTTAGAATTTTATGAAATTCATCAATTTCTATCCTCGTTTTCGTAATGATGTTTTGTGATAATTTCAAAAGTTCAAGTGTATTATAATTATTTTCTTCATACGTTATCATTGGTAAATGAGACGTATTTGGACTTTCTTCAGTTTCTAAAGATTCGAATTTTTTATACATAAACATTGAAATTAGATTTTTGTAACATTCTACTAAAGAGTATACTGGTATTTGAATCAATGGAAAATATGATGCAAGATTTGAAATTTGAGAATTAGTAATTGAAACAGAAGCTTCACTGAAACAACTTTTTGTATGCCTGAAACATTTACGTAATGTATAAATGAATTATAAAGTTTTTAGTATTAAATTTTTACAAAAGTAATTTCACCTATATACTGCAACTTCTCCTTTTAACATAACTTTTTTTAAAGCATTAAGATCTAAAACCTCATGAAATATATCCAATTCAGTAGTTAAATCATTTTTTAACATTGTACAATCATACCCATCGGCTTGCATTGTTACTATTTTTTGTAATTCCAAATTTATTTTTTCTTTTGTTTTTATAAGAAACGTTGGTGCAGATTTCAAAAGATTTAATGATTGTTGTATGTCTTGTATATATTTTGTCTAAAATTAATGCAAAAATAATTATGTGTATGTATACACACATTACAATAATTAAAAAATGTTAACATACAATTTCAGCATCAGTGTTTTGAATCTCCAAAATTAGTTGTGTTAGATTAAATGAAAATATATTATTTTCATACAGATCATCTCGAATTTTATCAATTTCTTTTTGTAAACTTCTTTGTTCATTTTCTAATTTATGAACTTCTAATACTAATGCTAACCACTCACTTATATCTGCAGAATTATTTGAAGCTGTCTAAAATCAAAATTAAATTTAACAAAGTTGTTTTTTAATACTTAACTAATATTTAACATACCTCGATTTTTTCTATAAATTCTAAAACATTTTGTTGATGGTTATTTGTTCTTGCATTATACAATAATCGTTTAGAGACCATACAAATATGTTGTCCATATAGTCTGGCAATACCAACATTTATATGTTTTTCATTTGATTCCATTGATTTTATAGTTTCTGATTTAGTTAATGTATCTACATCTTCTGTTAAACTTTGATATAAATAATGCCATAATGTAGGTATTTCAATGTGATTAAGATTACTTGATACTGTATTCCATACCTACGAATTAATCTGAATAATATAGCTACAGTTATTATTAACTCAAATAATATATAAGTATATACTTGTTTTTTATCAGCTCCAGTCCAAAGACTTGTTACTACATCTAACATTTCCATCAGTACTTTATGATCTAGATCTTTGCAAGTTTGTGGCATTAAATGTTGACAAATTAATCTCATATCATTACAATCATGAAGTTGTGTTTGAGTTTGATCATGTTTCATCTGAAGTAAATCTCTTCTTGCTCTTATTTCAGAACGCTTGGATGAAATTTCTTTCAATTTTTGAACTAAATAAAAATATCAGTTAAATATACATATTTTGTTATATTTTGTTATATACATATTTTGTCATATTTTTATAAATAACATATACCTTTTTGTTTAACTTTAAATTCTTGTCGCTCGTATTCTTCCTCTAATTTACATATTTGATCTCTTAAATCACTTTTACTTGATTTCAATTGTGATAAATTCTTCATATATTGGACAATTTTATTAGATGTTTTATGTTTTAAATGATACAATAGGACATTTTTTCTTATTGTTTTTGCTTCTTTAGCATTAAATATAACTTCAGCCAAATCATCCCACATCAATCCAACAAGTCCTGTATATAATCTATTAAATAATATATAATTTACATTTGAAATGCATAATCATGATCATGGTATAAAGTTATAAAACATAATTATTATTAGAAACAAAACAATACAAACGTTTGTTTCACTGAGGCATTGAATATCATTGGTGGGCATTGCAATTGATGAGTCCATGCAAATATGTCTGTAGACTTTTCCATAATTATAATATTTTATCAATTACATTCGCAATAAAATATATTATAAACATAGGAAGAAGAAATTTAATTGAAATTACATAGAACATCTACATCAAACTGAAAATTTAATATAAATATGATATAGTATTGAATCTTGAAATAAATGTAATAAAAATAAAAAGCAGAATATGTATCACTTACTATATAAATCTTAATAGGATTATAAAAATGATTTTTAATTGTTTCCATTATAATGTAATATAAATTAAAAATTTTAATAAAGACGAATGAAATTTAGGTTATTTAAACCGTTGTTCATATCTTCTCCAAACATTTAATTCATCGCATACTATTTTGGAGTAGAGAAAAGTGGGAACTAAACAAATATGAAGAAAACTTCACAAACCACTAAAATAAAAAAATAAATAAAAATGTATAGAAAAATTAATTGTTTTTTAATTCAAATCTATTTAACCGCGCACTGTTACACGTCCATAGATAAAATATAAGATAGACTTTACAAAACTTCTTTCTATTTTTATGTCATTTCCAACATTATCGATCCACTGTAGAAAACAATCATAGTGATTGAAATTAATATCAGGTATATCATAAGCTATTTATTTCATTTATTTTTATTATATCGATGAAGATGATTCAATTCGATTAATATTAAATCTTTAAAAATTCAATTTTTTTTGGAAATTGCTTTCCTCGCTTTCAATTATTAAGCTGAATCTAATTTTTATATTTACAAAGAACATAGATAAAACTATGTTAAATTTTTGAAAATAGAAATTTTAGAATGTTACGTAAAATTCCACAGGATTTAAATCTATCCTGTATCTCATCTATGGTATCGTTACTAAATCTATAGTTAGTGCCAGTAGTCAACTATGGTGTGGTTATGTATGTTGCTGTCTTTCGATGACAGTTGTGTGACATCTATTAAAACTGATGTGCTGATAAACATAAAACCATGAATGACACAACAAAAATTGAATGTAATCCTTATATAAGTATCGAATAAAGGTAAATTAATTGAATAAATTAATTTTTCTTAGTATTTATCCATAAAGTACTTTTTAAAATGTGCAGTCACTTATATATCTGTGTATATATATATATATATGATATGTATGTATATATATGTATATATACATACACACATAGGTATAGATATTTTGCTTTCATGATAAGTGTATAGTTATTTGAATAATTTGAAGTATCAATAAATGTATAACAAAGTATTTTCCCTTTTAATTTTTATGACTCAATATTTTATATTGATAACAAACTTATTTTATTTTTTTCTTTTACTTTAATTAATAGATAATAATTTATTATTATTGTCATAAAAAATGAGATATTAAGTACAATGAAGTAATATTTTTGAACTAATTGTTGAAGAAATTATCTAACACTTTTTTAAATATAGTTGATTAGGTTATGTTTACAAACTATTTCTTTTTATATTTTCGATTTTAATTGAATAATAATTTTTGAATTTAAGTAACGATCGAACAATGAAAAATTATCATAAATTATGAATTTGATTTTTAAAATTCCAAATAAAATACTTCAAGCATATAGGATAAAGATGTTTATTTGTTTTATAATTTCAGTGATTAATTACAAAATGACTAATATTTCTTGATTCTGCAATAAAGAAACAACATCATCATGGAGGAGAACGAACTGTACAATGTTACAGTTCCATCTTTCTCTGGAATTGAACCAGCCTTTTGGAACTATTCCGATCATGTCATCCTTGAAGACCTTAAAATGGATAGTAGTTTTATATATTTACTTTGCTCATTAGTGTCTGCTATTTCATGGATTATTTATATAGCTTATTACAATAGCAGAGTCATCGGTTATATAGTAACAAAATTATTAAATCGATTTTTTTTTAGAGATGGATATGTTAAAGTAGGTGAGTCTTTGAAGAACATATATTTATAGACATATATACATATATTAATATGTACATACATTTATAAATAGTAATACATATTATTTATTTTTAGGTTCTTTTACTTTAAGTGTATTAAGTGGAAAAATAATGTTTAGGGATATAGTTTATATCACAACAGATTATAGCATTAGAGTACAGGATGGATGGCTTATATTTAGATGGTGGAGAAGTTATGTTCCCAAAGATGTATCTGAAGGTAATTTAAATATATAAAATATATAATATTTGGTTGAAATTATAATACATAAATTTGTGTTAAAATTTAAAAAAAATTTTTTTCTAGATCTTTCACATTCTGATACACGACTTTCTGTTATGTTAAATGGCTTTGAATTGCATGTTTATAATCGCTGTCAACTATATGCACAATTAGAAAAAATATTTGGTCTTACACCACAAATGTTTCCTGACGAGGAAAATCATAATGTTAATAGTGATGATCATGATGGAGAATCATTTAGTAATACTATTCATGAAACACGTCAACAAATAAACACAATAGATGTTTCACGTCATGTTGATAATATTAGGAAAAAAGAAGCTCATGTTTTAGCTCGAACATGGAGAGATTTAATACCTGTTATTAAATTGGATGTTTGCACAGTTAGTACATAAATCATTTGTCATTTTTCAATATATTTCTCACGTTACTATTATTTTATCTCTATCATTTTAGGGGAGATTGGTATTTGGTAATCGGTTAATACCAACGACCTTATCAATAACCGTGGAAGAAGCGCATTTTGTATATTCTACAAAACCGGCAGCATCTCGATATGATCATTTCATGCATTTCACAAAATGTAAAGCAGAGAATTTCAAAGTTATTTTAGCACCTAGTCCAAAGTATACTGGAATGGTAGATGATCCACCTAGGTATATGGGCGAAGGATTTGTTATATTGAGCTCGAACAACATAGAAGTATATTATTACATGGATGAACCTGGATTTGTTCCTGAACATCCACAAATGATTCAATTAGTAAATGGGGATATGGTTGAAGCTATGCCGCCGATCTGGGGCATTGATATTAAATGTGGAAAAGGCACTGATTTCAGTTATGGACCATGGGCTGATCGACAAAGAGAACATTTATTTAAATTCTTTTTCCCTAATGATTATCAACCACTAAAAGTTACAAAAACTCCTGTTACTGGAGAGAAAAGACAAGTTCAATCGTTTGATATAAGATTATCGACATTGAATGAAGCTACAATTGATATACTCTTTAGCAAAAACAGGGAAACAAATGCAGTTCATATTAATGTAGGGCCTGGATCATATCTGGAAATTACTATGCCATGGATAGTTTTGCAAGATGGATATACTACAAAAATAACAGGTCAATTGTTACATCTAGAAGCCACTACAAGTTTGCAATATCGAAGTTTAGTTGAAAGCGAAACGTTGGAATTTGGTGTTAAATGTCATTATCCAATAAAGTGGAATGATCATCAAGAATGGATGTTGAATTTAACTGGGTGCAAAGCCACAGCTAACTTAGTTTATTCGCACAAAGAATTCTTTCAAGATATGATTAATGATTGGGCCAGTAAAGCCAGACCTGATATTTTACATTTTGTACCTTATACGTGGAAGTTCAATTTATTGTTAAAAGAATTTGAGTTAATTACATTATGTAACGAATATAATTGGATTGATTGTTCATCACAGAATCAAGAGAATACGCACATTGCTTTTTGCGGGGAATTTTTTGAACTATCATTTGATCTTCCATTTGTGGATTATTTGCCCATTACAATACCTTTGCGTTTCTGGATTCAAGGTGAAAGTGTTGATCTTTCTTTTTATCTACCTGAAGTCAATACAAATCGTACAATTCTGTTAGCTTTGAATAAAAATGCAAAGATTATGACACGTGATGGATCACATATATATTTGTCAGAGTTGAACAAAAATAAAAAGTGGAGAAATGTTTGTCAGAAAGGAGCAGGTTGGGTTGATTGTTGGTCTGTACCAATTGTGGCATTAAGCATCAATTATACATATCATCCATGTCCACCATTGGGACCTACACCACAAGCAAATATAACAACACCAGAAAAAGAAGAAATTCTTCTATCTCCAATGAGAATCCCTCGATGTAGAAAATCACCAGGTCTTCAGTGGACAAGAAACGGTAGTCAAAAGTTTGATCCACAATCCATAGCTCCTGACAAAGTTAGTTTAGATCTTGAAATAGGTCCATCTATATTAATTTTATACGGATCACTTTTAAAAAATTTTATACACTTGAAAGAAAATTTGTTCGGAGATTATCAAACATTTACTGATATGCAGCAGAGTCGTACAAATCCTACATCGATAAGTACAGAGAGAAGCAAAGACAGAGATGTGCAAAATAGCAGTGTTGAATCTGTAGAAGATGAGGATGCAAAATCAAAACCATTTGATCCAAGAGATTATCGACCATTAGAAGTAACTGTTGGAATTACTATGCATGATATTCAAGCTCATTTGGTAAAAAATTGTGGAGAAAATGACCCCCCTTGTCCAGTTATACTTTTGGAACGATTTGGATTTGAAATGAAAAAGAAATATAAGGAAACAGAACTTCAGCTGCTCCTATCACCAGCGATCGCATTAATTACTGATAATGTCGTTCGCTCGAATAAAGAACGTCATTTAAATCAAGGACATTTAATGTTAAGTGCATTGCAAGTTAGGGGACATGCAATGTTCAGTAATGAAGGTAGAAGTTTAGATCAAGAAACTTTAGAGTATGCATGGTTGATTGAAGTACAATTAGGAAAATTGACTGGAAAAATGAGTTCTCCTCAATTGCATCACCTCATTATATCTTTAGAAACATTTCTATTAATGGTAAAGAATAATGAAAACAGCTTACGTCCTCCAGATTTACCACATCATTGTCATCATGGTATTCCACCTTTACAATGTCCTGATAGTGATATTGAGAAACATTATAGGTATGAAGTGCAATTTTTATGAATTTAAAAATAGTAATATTATAATATTATTACAGGTGTCCTAGTTCTGAAGATATAAAATATAGAATGACTAGAATAGCCATAGATGCAATTGATTTATATTTTCAAGAAGTAGGAACTACTATTCACACTTGGATATCTCCAATTCGCGTATCAACTTGCAATCTTCATGGTCAACAAGTAAAATCTGGAGTAACTGGTGTATTACCAAGAATATTAATAAGACAATTTGTATCAGCAGCTGATCATTTTGCCAATACAAGTAACACCAATACAGCTGGTAGTGGAAGGTCACACAATAATGCAAGCAGTCGTATGTCAGGTATAATAAATAATAAATGTATGTAACTTTAAAAATATAAAAATATAGTTAAAGATAATGTAACTTTATATATTGTAGGTGATGGATCTGATATTTGGTTAGAAGTAGGATCTGTAGCTTTAGGGCCAGTAATCTTAGAAGCTGCTATTTCTCTTCCAACTCCTGAACATAATTTACATTTAATACAAAATAAATATTTAAAACTACATGATGAAGCTACCAAACGTTTATGGTTCTTATGGCCTCGGGAAAGTGGAATAAAAGCAACAAGATGCGGTTGTATAGGTGGCTGTGCATTTTTTGGAAATAACCGAAATGGTCCAAGATTTTTTAAACCAAGCTATCATGATTTTCAAGATGGTATAAATGTTGCTGCATACAGGTAGAAATCTGTTAATTATTCTGATAATTATTAATTTATCAACGAATTGTATTTTATATATATTGTTTTAGAATTAACGAATCCGGAAAAGAAAAAGGATTTGGACAGTCTATATTGCATAACGGTCAACTTGTATTTCATACATCACCTTATAATTTACAAGATGTGTCTTTACAAGATTATCCTATTACTGGAGTAAAAATGACTGCCACGCAGGATGGATTGCAAACTTCGAAAAAGGGTGTCGAACGACCAAGGTCTGTGACAGATCATAATAAAGATTCCGGTATCGAAGAAACTAGTAGTACAAAATTAATTACTGCATCAGCAAGTCCATTCGCATGCAGTGGGGAACGGAAACTGCTGGGCAGAAGATTTTCTTATACATCGATGCGGTAATCTTTGGAATAGCTTCGAAATAGCTTTTTGATTTAATTTCTTTGAATATTGCATGACTGCATAAATGCGCTAAATTGTGTATTTATAATATGTCCATCAAACAATAGTTATAGTTTATAATGTGTTAGTCAAACAATAAAAATTAAAATTAAAATTTTATGTAATGTTAAAGAAAAAATTATATATCATTTATGCTGCTATTTGTCAATGTAATGTTTTGATATATCTTATGTTTCAGTGGGTTCTGTTTCCATAAAAATTTTCTGCTTCTTGCAAGCTTATCTTTTTAACATAGAAAATATAATCTTATTTTTGAGTATTTATTTCTAATATGCTATGTTTAATGTTATAATAGTCAAAATAAATATTGAAATCATTACCATATTTGATAGAGTAGACATTTAATTTTTTATTTTGTTATAAAAAATATTTTAACTTTTAATTTTTTATTACAGCGGAAGCAATGTAAAAGACGTTCCATATTCACGATTAGTAGATGCGAGTCCTGTTGTACAGTTACCACAAAAATTAGATTCAGATTCGAAATTGCATACAGAACGCAGCAAATCGATCTTAAGTGTCCCTGAAATCGAAACTGCTCCAAAAAGTAGTGTTTCTGATTCTAAATTAGCGGTTGACTATTTCAACGCTTCAGATGTAGAACCATTTGAATCAAATAGCCCACAATCACTACCGGTAGTATCTACTGAAATCAATTTTTCTGAATCAATGCAAACAAGCGTAAAAACTGTTGATAGTATCAACATTTCTGACTCTCACCACTCGTTATACGTAAAATCAGAATCTGAAGAAAAATTAAAGCAAGAAGTAAGATTTAAGAATTTAATACGATTAAATTAGTTTCTTAAAATCATTTTAAAAAATTTTCTTATTTATGAATTTTTTTTTTTATAAATTTATACAGGTTCAACGGACAATATCTATGTCTTCAGAAAATCATTCAGAAGCCTTTTATTCTGCTGATGAGGATACAAGTCATGGATTAAGCGGAAGTCGCACATCAAGTTTACGCCAATCTATTATCGGATCTGGCTCAGTATTAAATCGCAATGATAGTATGAAAAAAAAGTTTTCATCAGACTTATCTATTGTAGAAAGTTCAACAAATGTAAATGTTTCCGTATCGGAAAAAGCACATACTTTGGAGAGAGCAAAACCACAGGCGATAAGTACGAAACGGAGCCCTAGAGTAAATCGAAATACTAGTTTTCAAAACGAAACTGAGACAAATGGTGGAAATGGTGGACTACGTGATTCATCGGATAGTCATTCCGTTTCTTCTACCAGTTTCATATCCGCTGTATCGTCGCAAGAAGATGTTACGCTTGTTAATTTACACATGCAAGTAAATAAGCCAATTGTTGATTCTCCACTACTTATGTCGAGCTACGTTAGCCATTTAACTCAGATACGTTGTTCAAATTGGAGCCAATCGTCAATACCAGCAGGAGGTGCTGCATTTACTACACCACTTTTTCAACGTACTGAAGATGGTAGATTAGTTTATGTTGGTGGCAGATACATACCGAAATTTGAAACTGTTACGGAAGGATTTACTTCGCTAAAAATGATTACAAGGTCCGATGGTTCGCCTGTAGCTAACTCGTGTAATAAAACTCCTACACATCCATATCTTTGGGATAGTACAACTATTAATCTCATGGAAAAAGAAGAAGACCATAAAACTCACAATAAGGAAGAATTATTAACTGTACAGCACGAAAATGGATCACGAACAACGGTTATCGTAAAATTTAAGGGAGATGTAGATATCATGTTAAGCCCGATGGTACTAGAATCTCTACAACGTTTTATCGATGCTATCATACCAACATTGGCTACTTTACATCCACTAACAATTCTCAATCATCTTCATCATGAATGCATTGGAAAAGTTGAAGATGCTAATATTTTGAAACAAGACCAAAGTTTATCCTATTGGAGTCAAGTACAAACTAGTTCAAAACGATCCACTGCTGAAAGAAATATTAAAAATGGTCAAGGTGACGACAAACGTTAGTTTTATTACATTCAGTTTCTCTTAAATATAATATAATATATAATGTAATATAATATATAATAAACTTATATTTATTAATATGCATGTTTAATAACAGGTAAAATTGCATTACAAACAAACGTTTATGAAGAAAGTATTATGACACAAATACAGGGCAGTATTATTTTACCAAAGGTAATTAATAATTCACAATATATAATTTTTTATTAAATTTGATACATGTATTAGTGTTTAATTTTAGATGAATATAACTTTATTGCAAGCTTCTGTTGTTGAAGAAATTATATCTTTTTCTGCTCTTGAAAATATTCGCGATTTAACATGTGTATCACTATTCGCCATCTGTTTTGACGATGTGACAGCAAGATTTTATATTGGAAAGCAAGCCCGAGAAGTAGTTCAAACGTTTCATAAACCAGCTGTATTACCAAATCAAAAAAAAGTTAATAAAATTAGCAAGGCATTTTTACCTGGACACCAAACTGCTGCTGTAGTTGCAGATATTGGAAGTGGAGAAACAGTGTATATAGAAACTTCTGAGAAACAGCAAGAAGAAATTTTAGTTACTTTAAATATAGGTAAATTGCATAGATATTACCATAATAATTTTAAATTATCATATAATAATCTAAATAATTCATAATAGGCAAAGCTCATTCACAATTACGTAGACTTAGAAACGAATCATCAATATTAAAAGATGCTGTTATAACAGCAATTCCTGCTCATTATTCAAGAGTGTTATTCACATGTACTAGAATAACTTCTCCACTAAAATGTGTTGATTATTATTTACCTCAATTTACGGACGACAAAGAAAAAAGTGTATGTCTTTCGTCCTTTCTAACTTATATTTAATACTATGTATTGTCTAACATTCATTAGAAATGCATTTATTATAGAAACAATCTGGATCTCCACAAGCAACAGAGGAATTTACTCTCGGTAGCGGAGAAGATAGATTAGGTTTTATAATGTTTGAATGCGGTTTAGAGGGTATCAAATTGAAAGTGGCAAAAAAATCTCAGTTTGAAAAAGGGGAAAATGGAAACGATAATAAAAAGGTTGACACTGAAATATTTTATACGGATAGCGTAAAGAGCCAGGAAGAACTAGACAATGCAGCTGGTATATTTAATTTTTTAAATTCGATGATTCTTAATAAATATTTACATTATCTACATTATTCTCTACATTTATTTACAATTTATTATATAGCTTCTACTGCAGCTACAGCCGAACCAGAAACAGCTTCGACGAACTTGCATAACGGAGCACAAATAAATACTAGTGCAACATGTGCTAGTCTCGCGTCAAAATCAGGAAATGGAAATACTGTTTCTTGTGTCATAGAATTAAAAACAGTATGGTTTAATTTTGCAGCACCACCTCGTACACCGATAACAAGAAAAATTGATTATACTCGATTAGATTGGAATTTATTAAGTACTGCATCACCTGCAATAAATGCTTGGATGAATCCTAGCAATAAGTTTGCAATTCGAATTGTACATATGTTTAGAACTATGTATCGAAGATCAACTGCTATAGTTGCTTGTCTCATGGCAGAGGCATTAGATGTTCAAGCGACACACATGCCCACTAAGGTATGTATTTACGTATATATTGTATGTTGGACTAAATGTATTATATTTAAGAAATTTATGATTATTTGTTCTATAGAGTCGTTACGGAAGATTAACTCCATTGGCTAAAACATTACAAGAAGATCCATCTTGTCAATTATGTACAATTTTACAAAATTATGTTTTATTAAATGAATTAAAAAGTATTGAAGCTAACTTAAAAGAATCAGATTTACCTTTGTTATCAACACTTCGACAAGTAAGTTATAAATATATTTTAATCTTTTTTAAATCATATTTATACACGTATGTATTTATTCATATATTACTAGGGAGTTATAGTATTGAGCAGACAATGGAAGAATGTTCTCTATACTCCACTATTATTGGAACATAATTATAAAACCAAACATGTTAAACCATTGAATGTCACATTTGCAGTTTCAGACCCAGATGAGGTACGATATTTGTTTTTTTTTTTTTTTTAAACTTAAATGTTCCTTTTAAAAATTAAAATAGAATGGGAATGGAATTTTATATAACTTTGTTCTTTTTATATTTCTTATATTAATATTTTTCTTATTAAACAATTATTAACATTAACTTTTCTAATATATATTTCCCATTTATCCTTTATTAGATTATAATTTTCTTATATAACATTATAGTACAGCAAAGAGGAAGCTTTCTCTTTCATTCAAAAGTTCATAATATGTTTTATGGGGAACATAATTTGGTAGAGAATTTTTTTTTCAGCAAATAAGCAAGGCTGTACAGGAGGATGATTGCAATGTAAAATTCAGTAAGAATTTTAAAAATATATTCAAAAAAGTAGTTCTAACACAGTACCTTCGCATACTATTTTTATATAAAAATTTATTTTCACTTTAATAAATATGAGCTTTGTCAAATAACTATTAACTTTATTTAAATGTAATACTTTGTGTGTACTTTGATGTGATGTGTTTATTAACAAAACTCACATATGAATACTATGATATATAGTTATATATTTTAATAATCTTATGTAGTGCTTAAATCATATTTTACAATGAAGTACAATTTATCTTATCTTGTAAATAAAATTAGTATTATATGATAATATGAATTATAAATGGTGGAGGTTTTTTCAGGGCTTATGCAATATTTAACTGAAAATATCATATGTATATATATGTAAAATTGTGTTATAATTTTAAGACTTCCTGTGAAATTCAAAACTTCTGAAACCAAAATTTTGTTAAAACTATTCTCACAATTCTTTATCTATTAACTATTTTGTTATAATTTATTGAAAATTAATTTTGATGTTTATTTTGTTTATCATTGATTATCATTAAATCAATTTTTGTTTTCATCATTAAAGAATTGAATAAACGTTTTGGACTTGACTTATTCATGTACAGGAAAATTTGCTGACTGATGGTGAGGGTAGCGCAGGAGAAGTTGATGATCAGGAAGTCACAGATGAATGTGCTATGTTAATTCACACAGACCACATGCACAAGCATACACATGCCAAAACTGGACAAGATAAAAGTACAGGTATTATAAATTAAATTAAGACAAAATTCTAATTTAAAAAGATAATTTATAAAGATATTTAGTACAGTATTTTTGATATAATTTTGCTAGATTATCTGATATTTTATAGGACTTCAATTTAATACACCTGCAGCTTTTAGCATCTGCTTTAAATTGTAATTTTAATAATTGCTTAATACCTTAATCTGCATTCTCATATAGGCACATCATGTGTCTTTAGTATTAGTGATTGTAAAATATTTATACAATAACATCAATTTCTTATTAAAGACTTTTATGCTATTTACATATAAATTATATATAAAATATTTCTTTGTTTACATTTTTTGTTCAATTTTATTTCATTGTTATTAATCTGAAAAATTTTTAATTTTTATATGTGATCTATTTTGAGATTTTCGTCTAATTGTTTAATATATAAAAAATCTTGTCAAAGATTTAAAAAATTTTTAAGCATATTGGTCTTCACTAGTCTGTGCATATATTTTTTCTCCTATATAAATTTTAAATATAGATTTTAGAATACTTTTTATGGAACTAATAATAAATGCATTTTGTAAATAATGGAGCATCACATGTCTTTAAATACATTAACAGTTGACATTTATATTAACAGTATAATCATAAGCATTCTAAACAAAAATCATAGCTTGATATGGAATGACCAGGTATTTGTGGTGATGGTTTGACGGTTCCTGTAAGTTCTCCTCGGGGAAAAGACACAACCCCTATAGCAACACCGGTTCCAGGCCCGGATTCATTAACCTCTCCCTCTCCACCAGTAGTTCGTCTAAAGAAAGGAAAATCATTACAACCCACGCAAATGCCTGCTAGCACAAGAGCAAGTATTGTTTTTCCATTGCTTGCAAGTGGTGGGTTATTCAATCAGACTCGGGAACCGAATAATATAAGTAAGTATAAGGTAATAAAATTCTTTAGACTATATACAAACAGTCTATACATTAATCTAACTGAATTGATGTAAGGCTCAAATGAGAAAACAAAGTAAACATTGAAATAATTGAAATAAATAGTGAATAGACTGTTTTGTTTGTAATGAACATATATCATTGATTTTCTCTGTAGATTGTATTGCTTTGCCTCTCAACTTTAGCACCATGTGTTCCTTCAAACATCAGTTTCTTTATTTCTCACATATATTGCTTTTTAGTTACATGTATTGTTTACTCCTTTGTGCTCCCTACTTTGTGCTTTATTTTTAGTTTTAAAAATGCTTTTCTAATACAATAAAAATATGTAATATATGTGTACACAAGTAGAATTTTACATTAGGTTACGGTACATTGCGAGAAGAGAAGACACCGCAAATTCACATTTCTCATTCTCATCAATTGGGTTCTAATCCAAGTATCTATTCTGGAGGTGGACATGGTAGTCAACATAGCACTGGAAGCTTAGATCAAGTTACATCTCCTACGAGTCATCATTCTAATAAACCTCTAAATACTGGTGAAGATCTATATAGTTGGATGGCTAAACAACAAGAATTTATAAAAGACAATGATAAAAGCAATTTAAAAGGCAATTGGGTAAGTAATATCTATTACACATAGAAACTAAAGACAAAATATTTACAATACATTTTCATTATTCCTATCGTCTTAGGTCTTTCGTGCAGAGCAAAAGTCGTTAAAGGTACTTCAAATTTATTGTAGAATTGAATGTATCACCTTTGATATGCTCTATTTTATATATTACACTTTAAAATTTTTCGTTCTACTTATTATACTTTTTTATTTTTATTTATATCTGATACAATGATTATATGTTTTCAGGATTCTAAGATCAACACAATGACAACAGATGATACAGAAGATTCTGATGTTCATAGTGGTACACTTCTTTATCCTATGAAAGATTCACTTAGACTTTTAGATGCACATTTAATTTTTGAACCACTTCTATCTTCCTTATCTGTTATGCCACAACAAATGTTATCTGCCATTGGTTCAGGAAATGTAAATAATGTATCCTCTTTGGACTCATTAGGATCAAATTTATCTCTAGTAGGGAACATGGAAACTATGCGTATTGATATAGTTGTCAGTGAATTTGGAAAAGTAACAGATAAAAGAAAAGGTATGTAAAAAAAGTATTCACTTGAGAATATTATTCGAAATGATGACGTAACACAAATCAACGTATTAGGTAATAAGTATCAAGCAAAGAAAGGAAATTCGAAATTTCATTTGGACATACCACCGGAAACACCAGCATTTTTATGCGAGAAAATCGGCATTGATATTGATGTTAAGAAAATGGCTGATATGACAGTGGATGATATGATTCAAAAGCAAACTGTATTATACATATCTCGGGGCCAATTAAAGAAACATACAAGTACAGTTGTGAATTTTAGTTTAAATATACGATACATTAGTCAACAAGTCAACATGCCTCTTCTCAGATTGTTGCATCAAATTAGTAATATGTATCAAAACGTCAAAGAAACGCAAATGGAACTAAAAGAACAACAACCAGAAAATAAACGAAACAATAACTTAATTATTAATGATACAGCAGTAAAAAATGGGTCATCTTCAAGTAAATGTTATTTTAGTTTACTTTTTATTAATCATATACTTAAACATGAATTTAAAATATTCTTGTGTTTTCAACAGCATCTGATTTACAAGAGCAACTTCTGTTAGAAGGCAAAAAGATAGATGTCCCATTACTTCGTAACAGTTTCGAACCGAATCTTTCGAGAGTTATATCACCTGGTGCGAGTATTCGTTCTCGACCACAAAGTTTTGCTCAAAAATTACGTAGTACAGGAAAGAGCGTGAAAGGATATATTAATTTGAGCGAAGGTGTAATAACTCCCAATTTTGGAGCAAGTCCAAGTGGATCTGGTTTAGATAAGTTTTGTGTACTACCCGATAAATGTAAAGATACAACACATTTAACGCCACGATGCTGGAAAACGATTTATTACTTGTTGGATTTGTACGCTACTCGGCCAGAGACTAAAACTATTACACATCGATTTTCTATACCAGCAGACGCTTCAGAACACTATAAAAGTGGTCGAAAATATGAATTGTTAAATGAAACGAAAGATGCAGATATTGAAAAAGGATTGAATGCTGAAAATAGTTCAACGCCTGTACCACTTCCACGAGAATTGAGTTAGTATTAATTTAACAATTTAATAATCTCTAATGCTTTTTTCAAAAATAAATTTTATCATTTATTCTATGTATAACTCATATATAAAAATATATTATAGATATTGTTACGGGAGAACGAACGAGATTAGTTATTTTTGGTGTTGCTCGAATACACAGGACCAGATTATTAGCTACACTCAGTGGATTGAAACTTGAAGCAGAAATAACGAGTCTTCATGCAAGTTTCACTTGTCGTAAAAAATCAAGGCCTGCCAGCTTAGAATGTAGTTTAACTGGTCAAATTGGCAGAACAATGATAGTTCTATTGGAAGGTGTTGCGCCTAATCAACAAACAGTTGTTAAAGTAACCGTGGGCAAGTCGCAAGCTTTATATTCGAGTATAAGCAGGCGACAAAAGGATAAGAACAGTGGATTATTAACTGTCGGTGCAGTCAATATAGATATTCCACAACATCCGGTAGCTTTACATGGTATGATGACCAGAGGTAGTAAACAATTATCATCGACTTTACAAGTAAATATATACTATTGTTTCCAATAGTGATAGTAATATTAATTAGATTTATTAAAATTTTAAATAATAAAAAATGTTTAGGAACTTAGGGTAACAAGAACTTCTTCAAGAATGTCTAGAGGTCAACAACAGGATGACGTGGATACAGGAGTACCTGGTAGTCCACATCATTATGCACCAGCACCATCAGTTGATTTAGAAAAACCACAAGTAGTATCTAGCTTGTTAGAACCGATTGTAATGCAATTTCATATAATATTTCAAAGTTTGAGTATAACGGCAGCTCTGCTACCATCTTTACAAGCACAATACAAAATGGATCAAGTAACTAGTTCCGGCATAACTGGTAGTAAAGCTAAATTTACAATAGACCTACCTCATCATACCCTGAGTTTCACGACAAAACTTCAAGTGACTGAAGCAAATTTACCTTCTGAAGCTAGTATTGAACTTCCCAAAGTACACGTATCAGCGGAATATATACAAGATGGTAACAGTAACATGAATGATAGTAAATTAGCTGGTTAGTAATTTATCATTTTTTGTATGGTGTAAACTGTATAATTTATAACACAGATATATTAGTCTTTTTATAATTTATAGATGGTGTTGTATTAAGACAAGGCAATTATCTTAGTGCAACGGCAGATATTGGCGTTTTCGAACATTCACTGACTACAGATCTTCTTAATCACCTAGTATTCGTACAAAAAGTGTTTATGAAAGAAGTAAACGAAGTTGTACAGAAAGTTTATGGCGGAGAGAAGCCAGTTCCTTTGTGGTTAGAAGATGAAGAGCCAAGCAGTGCAGCTGTAAAAAGAATATTGTTCACATTAATTATTCGCATTAAGGTATATTTCAATATTACATTGGAATATCAGTCATTCAGAATTTTTAATATTTTTCTTATTATACGTATATAGAGAATACAATTGACTGCAACAACTCCAACGAATTCGGCTGTTCGATTGGAAACTGGAGCTGTTGAACTTCAGTTATCTAACAGAGTACAAAATGTTTCTGGTGCTACTCCAAATCCATACATGAAGTTGTTTGGGAAAGCACAAGTTGACATTAATTTAAGTCTTGGTCAATTGTTAAAGAATGTTTTATTTGAAGAAGCAGAACCAGAATTTCAGCAGTTTGCTTTTTTTAATACCAGAGTAGGTTTACGAAATGCTTTTCAAGAAGAAATGGTACAAGGTGAAGATAAAGAAGTAGTATTAATTACACTAAAGCGTCCGTTAATATATGTTCAACCAATGGCTATTGACAAAGCTATACTTGTTTGGCTAAATTATAAAAACGCGTATGAATATTGGAATGAGAAAAGAGCTAATTTAAATAAAGAGGTTTTAACCGCTACTCAACAAGTATTTGAAAAAGTTCCATTTGGTCAAATAACGAGTCAATTAAGTGCTCCTCATTTGGGGACACTGTTTTTACAATTGACTGTAGATGATATGGGTATTTGTTTACCACTTAATCCTTTACCACCTACCTGGAGTATGAATAGAGGATTGTACGATGGAGAATCAAGAGGTGCTGTAGTAGTGACATTAGAAAATACAAGCATATCAGCATGTAGCAGCGGTAGCTTAGTTAGTAAAGCAAGGTATAATATTATTATTAATTATTCAATTTTTGACATATGTTATGAACAGATTACTAAAATGTTAGCATTTCACAGGTTTGTAGGTTTGTGCTTAAGATTTGCTGATGACTTTGAAACTTCTCTGGATGATTGGAAACCAGATGTATCTGATAGTAGTATAATGAATTTATGTATGGTATCTGAAGGCACTTATGAAGTATGTAGTAGAACAATTGCACAAAAACAAGACAAATCTGGTAATAAGATTAGAATTTTACTTTGACAATCTTCTATTAGGAATGGATAATTCAGTCCAATTATTTTTAGATAATGCCAAGTGGATTTTAAATGTACAATGGCAAATGGAAGGTGTTGATATTCATTTAGATGTTAATGTAGGACAACAACTGTCGGCACTTGGGCACACATTAACAATGTTGACTGGTTCTGAAGAAGATGATATTCATGTACCTGCAGATTATGATAGCGATGATGCAGATCAACCAGATAATAGTACTAGCCAGGTTAAGAAAAAAGTATGGTTTAATTATATTTATTTTATCCTATAGTACTTTTCTCGGTCCTTTCATCGGGTAATGTATTAAAAACTAAATATCAGTTGTTAAGACTATTTTGAGAAAATGCGTAACTTTTTTATTTTTCCACATCTATAAATTGTTTTATTTAAAGCTACGTAATGTGTATTGTTTACTAATCGGATCTTAAATATTTGCAGGAAAGTATATTAATGAAGAAATCCAAAAATTGGACGGATAGTCTACCGGCGTTTGTTTTTGATCCTACGCTTGACGCAAAAAAGAGATCGAAATTAATAGAAAAAGAGATGAATGAACAGGCAAAAATTATAAACGATCTACGATCGTTAGGTGCTTCTCATGGAACAATAGAACAGGAAATGAAGCGTCTACATGAGTTAGAAGCTATGGTTTTCAAGGATTTCAGGAGGTATAAATGTAAAATTGTTAAACAAATTCGATATAAAATGTAATGCGATATATTATTAAATAGAGTAACAATTTTTGTAGAGATATGATTCAAAAGTTAAGAAGGCAGTCGGTTAAAGCTTCAGGAATAAAAGGGAAATTAGGATTAGGAGGGAAACCAAATACGTATCGATCGCGTTCGTTTATCGTACCATCGCCAACACTTGAAAATCAGCTCGAGAGTCCTGAAGATATAAATTTAGAGGTCAATTCAGCAAATTCTGCTAGTTACGAAAGTAGTCCTAGAAGTGGTCCAAGCCGGTATTGTATAGTTTCATTTTAGGAAAATTTTATTTTAGTTTCTCCAAAAAATTTCATTTAAGTATATATTTATCTACAGATCTGCCTCCCTTCGTGTAAGAGGACTGGGCGGACCACGGGTTACTTTTAGTGACACACATACAATGGGCAGGTATGTTTATCAAATAATTCTAATACTCTTTTTGCCACAAAATTAAATGATGACATTTTTACGTAGACAATCGTCACTTCCAAGTGCTGGTTCTGAATTAAGTTTGCCAGAAGGAGAGTTAGAATGGCCAGAAACTATCGAAATAGACGGAGAACGAGTTGAATTGAGAAAGAAAAGCAGAGATATCAGTTACACTTCGAGTTATGACAGTATGGAAGGAAAGTACGTGTGAACATAAAATATACGACTGTAATATGCCACATTTGTTAAATTTAATTGTATAATTAATTTTCATAGTGCACCACTACTTGATTCGTTTGGAAAAGAACAATCTTCGTCAACTTCGTCACCATACATAACACCTCAAAAAGCTCAAGAACCTAACATAGATTTTGAACTTGATGTAAAAGTTCTAATTAATAGTGGTAAATGTGTACTCCACACGAAGGATCCAGGAAAAGAAGATGAAATTAAAATGTAAATGTCTATTAGCTAATTTAATTTTTACCATGTATGTTTCATGTATTTAATATAAATAATTCTCTTTTTACAGTATGAGTAGGATGAAAAAAGAGCGATCGTGCTCGGGAGGTACATTTGAATTTCAACCAAGCAGCCCTAGTAGTAGCAGAAAACACTTAAGTAGTAAAGAAAAATCATCCACTACAAGTACTTCTCGATTACGATATTTACAACACACAAATGTACCCTTGGTAGATTTAACAATTTTTCATATTCCTGGCTTAGATGTAAAGGTAAAACTATTTTGTTACAAATATATATATTATGCGTACATGTATACGTGTATATGTGTTTTTAATATTTTATTACAGGTACATTATGAATCTAGAACACTTCCAGAGGAATCTGTATCTCCTCGTGTATCATCAGACAATAGCTTGCTTAATCCTTCATCAGTATCCGCGTTTAAAAAGTCTAGTACTAAAAAGGCTAGTTTATTTGCTTGGATGACTCTTCAAAGTATACCAGAAGAAACTATAATAAGTCCACATATCCTCGAATTTTTGGAACAAACGTTAGAACCAATACCAAGCAAAACTCATTTTCATAACAATGCACAAACGAATGCAGTATTTCCAGTGGAAAATGTGGAAAGTACATCTTGGGCTGCTACAGCAGCAAGTAGCAATTATGTTTACGCGAGCTTTCCTGTTGATGTGATAGTATATTTTCATATGCAACCTTCTACTTTTAGGTAATTTTCAAATAATTTTATTGGTTTATTTATAAATATTAGTTACTGTAATTCTTTGTCATTTCAGATTTTCTTGTTTACCGGTTTCTCGGGTTGAATGTATTTTGCAATTGCCGTCCCTTGATATAGTGTTTTCGTCCAAGCGAGCAGAAGAAGAACTTATAGAGTTTCGAGAGTACAAATCTCCAGGTACACAGCCTACTGGAAAAGAAGCTGGATCAGCGATTGGTGGACTGTCAGTCACCGGATGTCTTGCTGATTTTTCTGTTTATATTTTTCATCCGTATGGTGGCGG
The DNA here is from genome assembly GCA_903986555.1 of Heterotrigona itama. Classification (NCBI taxonomy): domain Eukaryota; kingdom Metazoa; phylum Arthropoda; class Insecta; order Hymenoptera; family Apidae; genus Heterotrigona; species Heterotrigona itama. The sequence goes on along the minus strand of CAJDYZ010010059.1, from coordinate 7,267 downwards.
AAAGAAAACTGGTTTGAAAGAAGCACAATGGTCACCTTTATCTGATAGTGAAAGAAAAGATTCTTTAAGTATCAACGTTGCATTTGTAAAATTTCATATGTCGAGAAGTCGCAAGTTAAATTTTCAAAGTGAGCAGTCAAAGAAGATATCAGATACCAGCCGTGCAGTTATTCGATTTTCTAGTATATGTTATTTTTCTCATATTTAAATAGTAGTTAAAATTAACGAAATATCAGAAATTAATTAAATATCTTTACGCAACTTTTAGCAATTGTTGACATCGGATCCGCTTCGTTTAAGTATGACATGCGACGATTAAGCGAAATCTTGGCTTTTCCGAAAGCATGGTATAGACGTAGTATAGTACGTCGATTGTTTTTGGGAGACTTAAGTTCAGGCACCGCATATTCTGAAGGTGATGGTAGTCCTTCTCTAAATCAAGAAGAAGCAGTTATGGGTAGCTCTCTATTAAAACATTACGATCGGCACGGTGCTGATGGATTATCGAAAAGTGCTCCAGAACGAAGTCCAACTTTGAATAGGGACAAATTAAGATTGAGTTTAGAAAGTGATATACCGAAACATGCACGATTAAAAGGTATTTTTATACATACGAAATCTTTGACAATGACTCAATTAATTTCTATTACTGACATACATATGTTGACACTAGATATTGGTAGAGGATGGAGTTTCACTTCTGATAAACAAACGTCAGAACTTAAATTAAGAGAATCTGCATGGGAAACATTAGTACTGTTTGCCATAAATTTTACACGTTTGAATGTTCACATGAACATGGGTAATGTCATGGGCAATGTTACATGGATGACAAAGGATTTTAGATCCGATGGAAGATTGTCTATAGGTAGTACTGGACATAAGAATTTATACATAGGCATTGGATTAGGAGGTTCCAGTTTGGATGCAAAGGGTGGTATTGTTGGCGGTATCATTGAATTGAGTGAAATTGATACATATAGTAAGTTGTTGATATTAAAATTTATTTTAAAAAATATATTGCAGTTTTATACAATATATTATAGTTTTACTAAATTAATTATATAATTTACGTGTGTGTATATTTGTAGTACACATTCGAGAAGAACCTGGTATAGAACCTGATCATACTGTAGGCTTAAAACTGTTTGCATTGGAATTGCGGCTGGATTATATGGGAACCAGCGTGTTGATGTCCAGAGTGTCATCATTGGATGTTACATTAAGAGATGAATGGAAAATTAATCGTAATAATAGTGGGGATGCCTTTATGCCAACAAGAAGGTTATTTTACATCCATATATTTATAATCTTTAGATTATAATTAAACAAATTCTCAATCGTTCATTTAAATGTTAATCTAGGCCTGCGGTAATTTTTATGCATGGAGACTTGGGATGGGATCAATTGCAAATTATGATTAGTAAATCGACAACAGCGGATTTGTTAAAAATGTACTATAAGTTAGATGAATTTTTCAGTCAACAATTTAAAAGTAGCAAACGAGTATTCAGTTCCTTACAACCAAAGCATCAAAGAATAAATAACACTAGCTTTAGAAAAAGAACACAGAAAAAGAAAACTATTAACGAAGGTAAATCATTTATTTAATGTAACTGAACTACATTATAAATATTGCAAGTATATTGTAAATATATTATATTTCAAATCATATACTGTAGGTCCATGGAACACAAATCAAGCAGTTACAATGTCAGATGCTCGTCATCACAGACATTGGCAAGGTGTATTAGCCCAAGTCGCTGGCCTCCAATTAGGTAGTTTAAGCTTCTCTTTACCATCAACAGGAACTGTACTTGGAGGAACAATGGAACTTCACGGTTGCAACATTAGTTTAGCGTGTTTCCATGGAATTAATTTCAAAAGTAAAAGCTGGGCGATATTTTCACTAAAAGAACCGTGTATCAGTTTCACTACTGAAGCTCAAGAAATTCCAAGCGTCGAATGTAAGGAATATCATATTTCAGTATAACTGATTAAAACCTGTGATTTAATAATTGTTATTCTTGACAGCCCCAAATACGCGCGATGTTCATGTTGTGCAAACATTAACCATCAGTTTAGGCCAACAACAAGAACAACATGCAAGACATCACTCTATGGCTACTGTTTGCAAATTAAGTCGTAGCGTATTGTTCCCACCACAATTTAAATCATTACAAGAATGGTTTCATTATGCATTTGCTAGTAGTGAAATTGACGGTACGTTATAAACGTATTGAAAATAAATTTATTTTAAAATTAATAATGTAGATATAAAGTATTTCAAGATATGTTACTTTAACAGCTGTAGATCGGTTTCCATGTGTTGAAAGAGAACGAACAGATAGCACGTCTGATAGTGGTAATATAACTCGTGGAAGAAGTACAGCAGCATCCTCTGGGAAATTACAAGAACATTCTCACGGAAGAGAAGTCATATTTGCTCTACCATCGTTGCAATTACATCTAAAAACTGAACATCTTCAAACTGCAAAAACTCCAGTTGTTATCGGTGCGTAATGTTTCTACTTATTCTTTATTTAATTTAAATCAAAATATTTAAGAATCTTCGTAACAAAATGTTTAATCTACAATATTGTATTTATAAAAATGAAAGCTGTAGTAGAAACCATTTTTCTTTGAATTATGTGTTGCAACGTATTTTCTTTGTGTATTTTTAGGAGCTCCTAAACATATATTGTATAGTAAGTACAATAAGAAAATTGATTTATTTGAAATTTGGTAAGAAGCATTGCCAATTTGAAATTAATAAGATTGATTGACTTGTAGACTACGCCAGATTATTGAATGTTTTATGACATATGAAATTACATAAACAACTTTGCATGAAATGTTTAATAAATGCTAAACATCTAATAAATGCTAAAGATTAGATTTCAGTTTTTATAATTGCTAAATCTGTATAATTAAATTCATATTTAGTATGCATGGTCTATACAAAATAAAATAATGCAGTATTAACATTTAAAGCGTTTTTTACAATAATGAAACAATATAGTTTATATTTATATATAATTGCAACTTTATAAATATTTTCATTGAGAAATAGTATATAGTATTTCAGTATTAAGTTAGAATTACAATCACGCAATATATAATATAGAATTCATTACATAAATTGGTATATATTGACGCATAAATATATAATAGTGTAGTAGTAGTAGTTCTTGAACTACTCCAGAAGTATGTATCATTGAACATATTAATTTATATTTTGAAATGCAATGTTGAAATTAGTACTGAATG
>CAJDYZ010010056.1:0-13240 GCA_903986555.1 Heterotrigona itama | reverse complement strand
ATTGTACAGTTTATGATTAATGTTACGGTATATGCTTCATGTTAATCTAACTAAATATAATTGTAAATAATCAAATAAATATCTGTGAGATATTGAAACTTTAAAACTGTAGTTAGGAAGAAAAGAACACTGTGCGCTTCCTTTCGACTTCAGTTTTAATTTTCCTTTCTTTTCTATTAGAAATTTAAAAATGGACCGTACGATACCAAGAACCGGAGATACATATCTTATAACGAGGACGTTTTTCACCCTTTTGAAACCATGACCCGAGACAAAGTCTACCCACCCACTTCCGTTTATTGCGCAGACGCAACCGACTGCTCGACATGTTGTGATCCGCATGTATATTACACTCGAAATCTCGTTTCCTTCCGTCACATACGGGAGAAAAGCGTTAAACTATCAAAATGCAATTTGCGGTAAACAGGGTTCAGGCACGGGGAAATGAATACTGCACCGTAGATCACGTTTTCCAATACTCATTTGCTTCGTGTTTTCCACTTATAAGGAAACTTCGGTTCTAGTGCTCAGGTTTTAACGAAATGAAGGCAACAGTGTAACGTATACTACGCTATGATCGAGGTATTCTTGACTCGATTATCAATTATCTGTTTTTCAAAAATTACTACGAAAGTGCTATTCATTCTCTCTCTCTCTCTCTCTCTCTCTCTCTGCTTCCATTTTAAACAAACGTATCATTGTCAGAGGAAATTCAATTAAATTCAATAAATTACTTTCCATTTAATCTAAAATTGCTAAATTACTGATGCTTGACATTTTTTTCCCAGAGAATCAGGCATGAAGAGAGACAGTAAAAATATATCTTCTCGATATATGAACGAAAGGATCGCCACATAAGTATTTCGAATCCAATTTCATCGCTGCAGCCAATTTGAAAATCAATAGAGGAGCTCAAACATTTATCGATTTTCGGAGGATATACCGCAACTATGAAGATTGACACTGTGGTCGAAAATTTTATGAGTTACTTTCATCCTGCCAACGTGTTCCAAGCAATCATGTCTGTGCAAATACAACGTCCCGTGGTGGCGTTAAGCTTTACGATGTTAAACCTCGTAAGGAGTTACGATCATGTATATACTACGTAGGGCTCAGAAGCTTGTAGAACTCCCATGATACAAAACAGCATTGTAGGAAAACACTATATAGAACGCCATTTTAATTTCGTTTTATTTCTTTGGTCAGCGGTTCTTGCTTTACATTCTCTAATCTCTGAGTTTTACGTTTCGCAATACAATTTATGGAGTTCTACAATTTACTATACAACGAAACGGATAATGAAGAAATACAATATATAAATATATACATATAAAGAACAGAATGAACGTCATTTTAATTTCACGATATTTTTCCAATTAATAAATAGAATAGTTTTTGCTAAATTGCTGTCTATGCAAATTTAAACTTTTATGAACATAACTAAATGATAAAGCTTAAACAGAGATATCTTTCTTACCAAATATCACGTATTTTTGCATTTCTGTATCTTTCAGTTTCCCATAAAATTAATTATTATTTTCTACACCTCTAATCTGATTTTTATATCTATAGCGTAATAACTACGAATTATTTTTACAGAGTTGAATAAACGAAGAACGAAATGAATTTAAAACTAATGAGATGACTGGAAATGAGGGAAAAGCAATGTGACACGAAACGTCAAGTATATTAGAATATTTGAAGATAGTTCTATTACATTTATGATTATCGCTGACATTTTAACTGACAATTATATCAAGAATGTGACTATGAAACGCTGAAACTGACGGGGCCCAAAGATTTGAGTGAACTTTCTGTTTCCTGACAACGTTATTACGTTTTACCGGCTCGTGAAATTCGTTCCCGGAAATTCTATTTCAAGAGGATCGTGTTAATAGCAGCTATTCAAAAAAAGAACATCTTTGTCGTATTTAAATCACGAAATTATCTAGTTTACGTTGCTGTACTAACGTCGCTGTTCTTAAAGTTCCAAATATTTAACATAAGATTTATTGACCGACAAATTAGAAATTGTATCTAACTACGAGTAACATAGAGCCATAAATTCAGCAAATTTCTTTCTCGATATTTTGCTTTGAATTTCACGATCAAAAATTCTTTGCGAGAAATACCGTCTGTCGAGGACCGTATTATGTAAATTATAATTCCGGGGTGACAGATGGTGCATCGGCGGTCATAGATCACGATACACCCAGGGATTTATGTAACCATCTATATCCTTGTAGCATTATGAAATTTTACATCATCACTAAAGTAACACTAACAATTTTTATTGATGAGATAGTAATAAATAAAAATGCGAAATAAAATATTGTATCTTTACATATGGCTATTTTCTAAGTAAATCGCCTGGAAAGTAAAGTTCATCATTTGATAGAGAATATTGTCAAATTTGATAGAATATCTATACACTTTTTAAAGAGTAGTTATCGTAATATCTTTTATCTATTTCAAAAATAAAAAATAAGTAAAAACCTTTATTACAGTTTTTCCTATATATCCTTCCCTCAACGATTTTTCTTGTTTATAAACGAATATATTAACAGTTCCAAATAAAGAGTGAAAATACAATCTAAAAACTTTTGCTATTCTAACCTCACTTAACATACCAAATTTACATTGCAATACACATACATACATAATTGCACATGAAACATAATTAAACTGAATCGAATGTAAAATTAATGTTACTTACGTGCGAATATACCAAATGCAGTGACATTTTCCTTCTTATTTTGCTTGTTAATTACATTTTCAATTCTTCATGTTCACACATATGCGCGCGCGCGAGTATAAAACACGTAACTCTTTCTGATCGCAAATAATTAGAAATAAGTTTTCCACATTCCAATTGAACACACAGCACGACTCTTTGAAGCAGCGAAAGGGTTAAATGTTAAGGTAAATGCAGTTACTCTTACCCAATCGTCCATTACCAACGGTCAAGATTTACGAGGTCATGATCATCTTCGTCGAAGAACGCGGCAATTCCGAGACGGACGCAGATCGTCGAAGCGGCAGCCGTGCGCTGATTGGTTGGCGGAGCGCGCGCGGATGCGTAGAACTCTGACGTCATGCTTCGCCCAGTTTGAAATCGTCCCAGCCGTCAGTCGCGCGCCGAACGTCGAACCGAATACACGCGGTGTCCTTCGTTTTTCGTTTGCATTACTTCCGATTCCGTATCGAGATATCGACGATTCGCACGTCGATCGCGGATACGTTGACACGATGCCGTCGTCGACGATTCTTCAGTGAGAACCGGTGGGAAGGTGACGTTCGATTTTATCGGCCGGTGTCACAGTGCACAAGTGTGTGATCGCGGCAGTTCGACCTTCGTTGTCAGGTATATTTTTCGCAACGCGCGAATTCGCCACCACTCGACCGTCGTCGATGATCGTGTGCAACGAAAAGAAAGACGTTTCTCCATCGCATGAATCCGCTTCGTTTCTACGCACAATTGATAGCATGCGTTTGAGTGGTGATGGATAGCATTTCCTCGACGAACGTGTACCAGTGAAACGAAGTTGGCTAGCGAGACCACGTGACCAGTGGTAGGAGGTTATGTGAACGGCTCGTTTGTACAGACTGCGGCACTCACTCCGATCTATCGAACATCGATACTCGCGCATTGCGTGTCAATCTACATCTCGAATAGTCAGTTGGAGTAACGACCGTTATAAACGACGGTACGTTCGTTGTCGCGTCGCGATTGAAATTGCGTATTTAACACGACATTACCCGATACGATACGATATTTGTGTGTCGAGAATTTCGTCGACTTTATTATTAATATGCGTGCTACGGTGAGACGGACCGGCTCGATGCTCAATGTTGTCGGTTTAAGTTCGTCGAATTCGCGATCGTCATTCGGGGCGTGACTTACACTCTCGTGTTTACGCGCTGCGTTTATGTTTTCCACCCTTCGAAAGTGTTCAGAATCAACTGCGTTTGATTCGCTCTTGTCGTCGGTGAGAACGCGGGCTGTGATGTTCTGGGTGCTTGTGTCGCGTCGACTGAGAGCCGTGTCAAGACGATAATTAGTGCTGTCTTGAGGCCGGCTGACTTGTGTTATCATGCTGACGATTGTTTTGCTGGGCCAACTGGTCGCACCGCCGGATTACTTCGGTGAGTCGATTTCTCTTGGTTTTTGTTACCCTTGACAAAAAATTGAAATACAGTAATACGAAACCAACTAAAGGCTTTTGAGACACGTACGTAAGGAGCGCTGTTATACACGTGAAAATAATATACGTGGGAAATTCAAATACTTTGATCACCCTTTTGGAAATAATAAAATATTTCGTTTGGTTATGCGAGGAAATAAAGTACGAAGCGAATAGACGCAGTTAAAATTAGTATTAATATAAATTTTTCAATAGAGGCAAATAACATTTTGTTTTATATTTATATAAAACCTTTTTATTGATCACCCTTTTGGAAATAATAAAATATTTCGTTTGGTTATGCGAGGAAATAAAGTACGAAGCGAATAGACGTAGTTAAAATTAGTATTAATATAAATTTTTCAATAGAGGTAAATAATATTTTGTTTTATATTTATTTTGTCTAGTATTCTCTATTACCACATTTATGATTTACTAATTGAGAGTTGTGCAATTCGTTGATGGAGATTCGTGGCTTTGAAAGATGAGTTCTGCTGATCAGTGGTTTAATTGTTCGCGATATAATAGGAGCTTTCGAGTTTCGTTCTTAGAAGTTAGCTAACATCCAATTTACGGCGTTTAAGTTTGGAGTGGTATTGTTGACGTATATTGCGTTTAAACGCGTTTAAACGCTGGAGAGATTTATCTTAGTAAAGCGAGGCATTTCTTTTGTTAAACGTCTGTTATACCATGTGATTTGATATTATTCGTATCTCAAAATTTCTTTAGTTTTTTATTTATATCCTTTTAAACGTCTATATTGTATATTCTATTTTTATATTTTATTATTGTGCCATTACATCGCTATCTTCTTCATCTTATTTTACAAGAACAATTTCCCCTTGTGAGCAAAGAAAAATCTAGCTATTTAACTTTAGAAGAAATATATATTGCTAAAGAGACGAAACACATTTCTAATTTTTAGTTTCCTTGAACTTCCTTGTTCAGGTGATGAAACGGTATCTTAATATTCCGGTTCTCGTTTCTTGATTTAGTAATCTGGACTACCTGCGTTCAATCCTACGCATTTTTTATGGATGTTTGTAGAAACATCGAGAGTGACATCATAGGTACGGGATTTCTCTTTCATGGGATCCTGTAAACACATGGAAAGCAGCCGTTGCATTGACGAGTAAAGTATTGGAAATAAAAAATCATCGAACTAAATATATTTCTTATTTTTTCAAGAAATTTTCACGTAATGAAACGATGTTTGAGGAATATCGAGAAACAGATTGCAAATACACGTAATTTCTGTGAATAATCATCTCTAGATGTTTTTTTTTTTTTTTTTTTTTTCTATAATTATACAAGCTTGGTGCAATCGTAAATTTTTCTGTTGTTGTGACAAACGTTTATGTAATCGTTTATTTTCAGTTCTGTGATATATATAAGATAAAACTATTTGATGAAATAAACACTGAAATTAATCGAGTAATTCCATATTGTGTCACAAAATTAATATTTATATGTTATTGCGGTAAATCGTATTACTATAATATTAAATTAATTTCGAAGTTTCTGAATTTCAATTAGTAAAATACAGAAGCGAAGAAATACATATGCTATTATCGAATAAATGAATATTTTCTCAAATAAAGTCTTTATTACGAGTAATAACGTAAAGATTCATTTCATCATTTATTTATTTATTTCGATATGTTAAACAGAAGATTTTCGATTAAAAATTCTTTAATTGAATACGAAGTTCCTGCAAACAATATTTTTTGGAGCCTATATCGTGATCAAAATTTTCAAACATTTATTTCATCATCATTTTATCCAGCTTCTTTTCTAACTTGCAATAATCATTAGGAAAAAGTTGTCAGTACAAACTCTGTGTTTTTTCCCTAGTAAAAATTTGCGTCTCCGTCTGGTACAGATCTAAGCGCGACAATCTGCAATAATTAATATAATTACTTAATGAAGTTAAAGTTGCAGTGCTGGCAGTATGTACGTCAGTGATACTAATGTTTTCTTGCATATTAAATTTGTTGCGCTAGAACTGCGTCTTCCCCCCCCCCCTGCAACGCAATGACACTCCAAATACAGAATCAGCATTTGAATATAAATGAGTTTACATGTTGCGCATTGCATTATTTCGCGCAAGTTTTGTGCTGCAGTTTCCTTTGACGGATTTTCGAAAATTTTCACCCAGTAACGAGAATGCAGAGTAGCGAGAGCGAAACGTCGTTAGAATTTCTCGAAGTAGCGGAGATTCATTTTGAATCGAGCCCGAAGGCATTCGTAGAAGCAACGTGTTTTCTGATAGTTCTGCCAACTTAAAAGTGATCGTATTTCGCGTAGATTGTAATTTATTACACAAAGCCCTTTGCATTTATTTCATTGTATCCCGACGTGACAGTTTGCAAGTTTCTCAAATAAACGTTAAATACGCGATGTAATATCGAACTGTGACATTTGCGAAGTAAACTTGCTAGCTGGATCAATTTTATATTTCCCTGTTCTTCTTCCATCTGCTTCATTTATGCTTACAATTCTATTTTTAGTTCTGCTTTTATCTTACACTTTTTATCATGAAACGTTCGTTCGTGAACAGATCTTTTCATTTTCTTTCTCTGTGCAAAGTTTCAATAAGAAAATTTATTCCTTATATAGTTATACAATTCATATATCTCACTTGTGCTTTGTGTAATTAACAAAATCTTTAGACACGCACATTCTCGCTCAAAAATTTATAATAACTGCAACTGATTGTATGTACAAGTGAATATTATAATTATAATATTTTCATCTCTCGTCGAAGAAGGACGTGCCGGACTTTTCACCTAAAATAGTGCTCTAAAATTTCGAGCGGGAGTACAAATGATATTTAATTTCCTATTTCATATTCAAACAAACGAAGTAAAACATCGTTATGTTCCACTTCTTAGTTGCTTGTCAAACACTATACTTTGACAGTGTTTGCTTAATACAACGCTGACGCATAATGGTTGGGTAAACGTTGTGAACACGTGTTCATAAGCCAGATCACAGTCGAATCACGTTACAGTAATGCAAAATGAAAGGCGAAGAATTCTCGCCCGTAGCCATAGTTAGATGAGATTTATCTGGCTATCTATACTGTTTATAGCTCTCGAAAGGTAGATGGAAGTGGGAGTTGATCATGTCAACCGCTTATAATTAACGTTTTTTTCTGATTTCACCGGGTCGGGCGGTTATAAGCGGTAACGATTCTAGATCAATGAATAATGGATAACGATCCGCGATGAATGTCCGCGAAACGGAAGTCCAACGAGGATTCCTGGAAGTGATTATGCAAAGTACCTCGTACTGTAGGAAATGCTATTTATTAGATAGTATTAAATCATGAATATTCCACGACTTGCGAATATCGTATAACAGTTAATACAGCTTTCCGATATTGTAAATGAAACGTTCATTTTTCACTACGAAACGACATGACATAATAATACACAGCGTGTCTCAATTGTTACGGGAGTAATTCATTTTGAATTCTCCTACGTCCGAATAAATCGATCGGTTGTTATTACGAAAAATATACAAATACGTACTCGGTACATTCTGATGGAGAGCATGTCGAGCATTGCTCGGTTCTGGAAGGAAAGTAAATCGTTCTCTAGTATCGCTCTATCCACCATTGTGGAAGATGAACAGCTCCATTGACGAGAAACAGAAGCGGCTAGAACCCGAAGTTCGCGTCCGATTCTAGCGAAGGTGCATCGACCTGTGCTACTTGCGAGCAATACGTCCATTGGGGCTGGACGGGGTTGGAAGCTCGATGCGCGATCCAACAAAGTCGAACGAAAAACTCGGGCAAACTCGTCGAGAAGACGCCAGCAGCAGCGAATGGGAACGGAATAAGAATAATGAAAATAAGAGGGAGAACCCTTGGTAGGAAAGTGGTTGGCCACTCGGTTCGCAGGGAGAGAAAAAGAGAAAGAGCGGCGCGAATAGTTCAGCGAAGGAAGCGCGTAATTACCCTCGTAAATCCATCGGACATCTCGCGAAAGAGAGAAACCGAAACGAACAAACGGAGAATCTCGCGAAGAAGCTTTTCGCGCCCGTTCTCTTCGACAGTGCTTCGTCGATTCGTCGATGCTCGTTGAATCACGCTCGTAAATTTTTATTATAATCGGTGCAATTGGCTAGTTTGAAAACTTACCGCCATCTTCATAAATCGTTTCTGGACGATTCTGGACGACTCGCAACGCGGCGGAAATGGCGTCGAAATGCAAAAAAAGGAGGACACAGAAATAAAAATGAGAGAATAAACGGGGAAGAAAGGGACTCAAACGCAGGAGCGAGATGTATTTTCTTTCACTGTCTCGGAGTTAGCTTCGATTAAATTGTTAGCCTACAATTGACTAGAGAATGCTGACAATCTCGTTGAGATCGCAACTCGCCGTAATATCAGCACTGATGTTTTACAATGAATTACTGTGATCACATGGGACAGGGTATTTTTACTTACGAAATTTTTACGACTTAGCTATTTTTTGATCAGTGCAATGTTTCCGCTGTTGAAGGGACGTTGAAGTTGTTTCCCCGTTGCACTTTCGCTTCGCAATTCTCGCGGCCATTCCGTGGGAGAATTTAATCGCGACCGAATTTCGCAGCGCGTCGTAAAATTACCTCTCGCAATCGCATTACCTACGTGTCCGTTCTGTCGCCGTGTTTCCCCTGCGTGCTGTTTGTTTAATTATTAAAAATGAGGCCATGCATCGCGGAAATACGCGCTTCTGTGCACGCTTTGTGACGAAACAATACCTACGCGTCCACAATTCACCCACATCGGAGAGAAAACCCGCGCGATTTTCGCGAAATGATTTTTTTTTTTTTTCCTCTTGCGAATCGATACAGTGTCTTACGCAAGACAAATGCAGTTTTACGTATCGCGGTGTAAAAGAACGAAATCCCTGATCTCTGCCGTTGTTTTCCTTTTTGCAACAGCTTGGCTGAAATTATCGGGCCCGTGCGCGTCGCATATATTTTTGTTAACTGTTTCGCTTTTGCCAGTTAGCGAAATTGTTGGAAAAAAGATATTTACAATTGTATTCTTGATATAGACGTTACACGAAGAATAATGGAGAATTCTTCATCAATTCTTTAAGTTGTGTAATTCGAAAAGACGTGTTAAAAATTGAAATTAAAAATTAAATAAAAATCGACGAATCTTCCTCATCCAACGTTAGAGTTTCTTTTTTTTTTCAGAAATAATCACAGAAATGAATTGCACAATATGAATGTGCATCGAGACGTAAATCCACGATCCCTTTTCTACAGATAATCTTTTAACCCAATTCTTTTGATACTCATTACCGGTAATGAGCATCGACAGGGTTTAAAGAGCAAGAACAAGGAATGGAACGTATTCTCAATGCGTTACGAAGTTCTCGTCCATCGAGGTGATCGTTTGCCTTGCGTCTTGCTTTTCGGTGGAAAGAAGTTACCAAACGGGAGCAGAGAGAGAGAGAGAGAGAGAGTAGCTCGTTTTCAAGCTTCCCCATTTCCACTTCACTCTGCCGGCTGTTTCACGACTGCCCGATTCAGCGAGTCGCGTACTTTGCTATGGATTTAGCGTTCTCTGCTTCGCGGAAGTGCATTTACCTATTGTTCAGCCTGCTCGTCTTTCGTTGGGATTTCAAGGGTCGACCAATCTTCGTATTTGCTCGCGTGTAAATTTCCTCCTCGTGTGCCATCGTATTGAACCCATATCCGAAAGTATAATCGGCCGTGGTTGATACTTGAATCTAACGCCTGAAAGCACGCTTTACCTTTCGAATTGCCAACTGAAAATGTCCCTGTCCTTTGTTTCCTCGTGCTATCGCTCGCGAAATTCTCTTCTTCAGCTCTCGTGAAACTGCGTTTATAGGGTTCTTTGGCCGTTGGTCTGAAAGAATGGAACGATTTATGGGATCCTTCGTACGTGTCGTAGAAAATGGAAATATTCCGTGGGGATGGTAAAAGAACTTTACGATGAAAATATTAAAGAGGAAGAGAGAGGAGGAGTTAGCTCGTCATTCGGATTCCAAATTTCTCGAATACGAGGATTATTCGATTTATGAGCGAATTTATGGGCCTTTAATAGTAGAGCCATGAGAATTATCAAAATGACCAATTTGTAATTTTTCGTAAAAAATTTAGTAGATTTATAAAGCCAGATTTTTTTTTAGGTTCAAATAAAAGTGTCATGAAATACAAATACTTTCAAACAAACTTACATATTAGGCGACGCATTTAGTTTCGCGTAATTGAACGCAAAAAGCTGCGGAATTTTTCGATTAAATTTCTCTAACAATTTCTCAACACGAATTTTTCGAGTTTCGCGGAATTGGTGCACGGCCTTTTCAATGCATTTCACGAAGGGACTTCATTGTTATTTCGCCAGAATTTATTTCATGTGAAATATGAGGCATTGGTGGGCAAACAGTGTCGGTTTTGTGCATACTAAATTAAATCATACAATCGTGGCGTTATTGTTCTGTTTAATCACTCGTATGATTACTATTATTTTTCTCGATTTCTGTTTTATCAATTTGAAGGCTATTAGAATTGCATGAAATATAATGAGAATGAATTTCTTGTTATAATATCCAGAATATAAAACAGATTTATATTCCATTTCTTTAATCATACCAATTCATAGCAACCATAAAATACCATGAAACCACTCGACATTACTTCCCCACTGGGTTCGATATATATTTTTTTTCAAAATACATTCACGCACAAAAAGTTCGGAGCACTAGAGCGTTAAAGTTTCAGAAAATAGATATTCTATTCGTAATATCATCCTCTCGCGGTACTGAAATTTTTATCAAGTCGAATCAGTCTAACGATCAACAATTACTTCGTCCGAGGAAGTACTCCCCAAAAATTTCGAACGACAATGTGTGTAACATGCGATTTAAATAGTAGAATTTATCTAACACACGATCGAAAATTACACGCGTTTGGTCAATTAACGAATGTGTGCACGTACACGGCACTTGTTACACTCGAACGAACGCAACGTTATTCGATATAGCCTAACGACAAGAATATCAATGGCGTCCAAAGGATAATTGCATAAATTAGCTGAATCGCAGATGGACAGTGTTTACATGGGAAAACAGCGGATTTCGAGGGAATGTGTTTCGGCTCGTCCGATTCGCCGGTCTGGTTAATGGACGTGAAATTATCCGGACACAGAATCACACGTTGATGGGCCTCGTCGCATTTATTGGTTACGATTGATGAGACGAGGCTTCGTAATATGTGCGTGGATAACTTTGGGAATGAAGCGTGTGCTCTGGGGCTGATTATCAATTGTCAATTTTCAATCGTTCTCCCATGATCGATTACGTGTCGGTTGTAACTGAAATGATTATAATAATCCGTTAATGACACAGTCGTGGACTGCCACGCGTGAATCCTACTTGATTGCGATTTAATTTAACCGGCGTGCTAAATAATTTCCGTGGCGAAATTAAACGGAGCTTATTTTTCGTTCGATCGTAAGGACGCATGTTCGTGCGTTTTATTTGACCGAAAAATATAAAAAAGGTATTTCGACGTTTCGATTGCAAGTGTTGTACATGAATTATTGTTCAATCTTCGAACTTCGATTATATAGTTTAATTCAAATGTTTCGGTTTCTGGAGTTTTATTAAGATGTCTCTATCGAAACAAGATTAAAACAGTCTCATTTCTGTTAAATATAATTTATAAAGTTGTTAAAGGTTATTTTTTTTAAATACAATTTCTTGAGAATTCGCGGAATGCGCCTTTTGGTAGAATCTTCTGGAAATTTCTTTTTCATTACTGATACAGTCCCTTGTCTACAAGTATCTTTTACCTTCATTTATATCGACCATTCGTTCCAATTTCCTCGTACCTTTCCTCGTCTCCTGAACTTTTCTCTTTTAACTTTCTTCGGTTTATCCTCGACACACTCATTTCGTTTCTCCTACATTCGTCAAATCATTATTTGAACACGCGGTTTTCCCCGAGTTTCCGCCTTCGGTTACAATTTTTTTTCTCCTTGAACGCTTTGTCGTCGACTTTGTTTCTATTATTTGCTACTTTTCATTTTTTTTTCTTTTTTTTTTTTTTTGCTTTTGTTACGTCGTATTATCTTTCTTATTTCTCTCTTAGCGTCACGACCTTGCAATTTTTTCCGAGGAGAGCGGCGAAAGAAACGGTCGCCTCGTTGCTGCTTTTTCTTCCTGACAGTCGCGTTTCTCTAACGCACCAGTTTCAGACAATGAAATCTTCGAGTCGAGTATCTGCCACGTTTATTAAATTTTCCTCTGCATTTCTACGACTGATGATGTGCAGGTTTAAATCAACCTACGGTTCTTTATATTTTAGAAATGTGTTGGAATCTCATACGTTGCTTCCTCTTTTTTCTTTCTCTTTTTCTTTTTTTTTTTTTTTCTAGAAAAATTTTTGAATTTGAAACGAATGCCACGTACTTTGCAATAATTAAGTAACTTCGGTTTCGTAGTTTGCAGAAAAAACGAGCTTTCAAATCTTCGCGAAGCAATATATTTAAATTTGAGAGTTGAAATGATAAGCTACGTAAGCGTTCAAGTATTTTTTAACGATGCTAGAGCTGAGAGATAGAATAATTTACTCAAACTTTTGAACTTTTTCCACCAAATCTGTAAAGATGGAAGTATGAAAGTTAACAACGTTCAATCGATAAATGAACAAAATGTCTAAACGAATGTTAATATGTTTTCCATCTCTATTGGAAATCTGCGAATTTCTCGCATTTACATCGTTTACCATCTCGACTCCTCGTCCCTCGCATTTTTCAAGCCGATTTCAACAACGAACGCGATATTAACGCGTAGCTATACCCTCATTTGCTCGATTATTATTTCCACGGTGGCCGATATCCGAATTAATCAGATTTATTGCAAGCAGCTAAAGTTCAAAATCCTGCTCGCCGTAATGGCTGAAAGTTTCCGATGGAAATTAAAAGTACCCAGTTGCGAGGCCATTTCAACAATTAACTGCTATTAACGATTCGACAGAAGCACGATATATGCTTATCCGCAATGTTTCACCATCGTTCGGTTACA
>CAJDYZ010010043.1:142186-158299 GCA_903986555.1 Heterotrigona itama | reverse complement strand
TATTATCAGTCAGTAGATTATCGTGCAAGTAATTCGTAAAATCTTCCAAAATACAGGAGGATTCTTATTAAATCGATGAAAATCAACCTGCGACAAAATAACAAGTAACACGATCAACAACGTGATACAAAATCTGCAAGCACACGGGTTACATGTGTTCCGGCGGAAGTAACACTGCATAACTCGTTTCGATGCTATTAGCAGATCTTGTTGATTAAGAATGGCCTGATGAACAATTACGGAACAGTGAATGTCCATTTAATTCTCAAAGAAATACCTAGTGTCATTAGATTATTATAACAATTTAGATTACTATAACAATTTGTAAATTTAGAATATTTGATCTTATTTGATACTTCACATTCCCTGGGATAAATACGAGAAATATATTATAGCATCGAACGAGCAAAATTTTTTGGTCCAAATTTATCATTTCAGGAATATTTTGAATACTATATTATAGTACAACCAAGATGATTAACAAAATTAAATAAAAGTAACAAAACTAAATAGAATAAATTATTATGTTTCTAATAATTATATACCAGTGAAGAAAATAATATGCAGAAAAATAACAAATGACTTCATATAAAGATTCAAACGCTCGGTGAAACTAAAATTTATAATCAATTTACACATTCATCTTTATACGAACTCGACACTTGTGTGACAATCGGAACTTTACACTTTCAACCATCAACTTCTAAACATTATCCGACATTCGTGCCTCGGTTTAAAACAAAATTCCGTCGATTGTTTTTGATATCGGAGTTTCGTTAAACTCGAGTCGAGCACGTGTAAGAAGAAAATTGAGAAGATCGATAGAACGATGTCAGGATTGAAATTCTCGCTGGCCTTCGCGTAAGTATCCATTCCAGCCCTCGTTACAATCCACGTATGAATGTCGTCCACGTGTGATTATGTATATATCAGCACACGTTTTACAAGTTCGAGGCTAAAAGAAGGTAGGTACCTAAGTGAAATCAAGCGTGGGCTTTGCTTCTCAGGACAGCTCGGATCCAATGTAAAAGATTGAGACGACACGGGTTTAAGTTTAGAGCAGAATTGTGCCGTTCGTCAATCGGTTGCGCAATTAAACGAAATGGCTAGCTCGCAGATAGAAACGCACGATTGTTTGATAACCTAAGTTTGAAATTTTTCTAAAAGAAATTAAACGAGCTTTTTCTAAAGAAGATGACAACTTTTTCCTTGTCATTCGTATAATAGAGGATTTAAATTTGAAAGATTAATATCACAAGAACAAAAAATATATGCATAATTAACAGGTGTCAAATATATTGTATATAGACACGTGTTATGTACCTAGTTTGAAGTAGAAGCTACTTACGAAATAACTATAGTAATAATTAATATTAAGTTATATAGACTTTTTGGACAGATCGGTAACTCTTGAAAATTATTTTTACAAATATTTACATTATTTTATGCGATAAATTATAAATAAAAATTTTAAATAAAAATAAAAATAAAAATTTTATACGCTACGAAAACGTTTAGTGCTTGACGCCTTTGAATACATTGGCAAGTGATCGAGTTGACAAGTATTATTTATTTATGGTAGGGAAGTTTGAGTACATACTTAAATCACACGTGGCGATACCAGCGTACTATATTACACGGAAGATTTCGTTAACAAAATTTTCTCATATTTTTCAAAAACAACGGAAATATCTGAGATGATAAAGTTAAATGGTACACCTTGTATATCGCTGCAAAAATCGAGGATTTGAATATTCTTGTTACAATTTTGTTACAGCGTGGCATCAAAATGTCAAGTTCTTATAATAATATTACAAACATTACATTTATAGAGCTCTATTAAAAGCACAACTGTTTTCTTTTCCAATAATTCAAAAATTGCAAATTTTGAGTTATGTCATTATTGGAGCAAATGAACGATATGCACAAAATCTTATTCAGCTAGAACTGCATTGATTCTCTACACATATTAATTTAAAGTATCAACTTAAAAAAATTAATTGAATTTATTCATCTAGTGACATCATTTATATATTACTTCCCTATATTAACAATTCATAATCGAATTAGTACGAAGCTATATAACTACGGGGTTGATTAACTCATATCTATAAAATTATATGTAAAAGAATATAGTGCATTAAAAGAATAACACACTGTATGTATACACTTTTCTTGATAGATATAATTTGTGTTGTGGATGTAGATATAATTTCTTGTCGACAATTATAACGCGTATTATTATATCATAGTTTTATTATATATTATTATATATAATAATTATTATTAATGCATTATTATATATAATAATGTATATATTATATATAATTATATATAATATACAATATATATAATTATATATAATATATAATATATATAATTAAATATAATAATGTATTATTATATCATATTACATCATAGTTTAAAATATAGGTTATATGAAAGATTTTACTTCAGAAAATTTAAGATTTCTTTTCATCAAATACAAATAATAATAATAATTTACCAAGAAATTTCATCGAAATGTGTAACACTTATGCTAGTTAAACTTGATAACATAAATATTTCAAATAATATAACTCACCGATTTTACAGGATATTTTACAGGATGTGGTCCCAGGGATTTCAAAACAAATTCAAACAGTCGGCAGGATTCGCTGTCTTCGTTCTCCTTGTCAATTACCTTGGAATCGAAACTGTTCAAACGACAGTTGAAAAGATCAAACGATGGTTAATAGATCACACTATCGCAGTGTGACAATCGAATTTATTCGGCAGCAAACACGTTTCCGATCGGTGACAAATTCTCAAATGTCACTTATCAACGCGTGCAGCAAGACTTTACAATCGACACACGCGGATCATTCGTATTTACCGGTCAAGACAGCGAATACTGAATCATTTCACAACGAGAACAAACGACGATAGTACGGACTGTTTACGAATTCTTTCAATCACGATCACCTTCCATTCTGAACAAATCGAAAGAAACGATCCAAATCTACCGGCGTCCGTACATCGACTAACGGCGATCGAGTACCGCCATGTTATCCCCCCTCGTGATTGCGAGCAACACGGTCGCGCGTGCGCAAATGCACGATTCTCATGCACGCGCCTCGACATTACGACAATCTCGATAACAAAAGCCGCGGCACGTGCATCCCCACTTCGAATGGGATCTCCCGAAAGGTTCCGCGGGAAAGCAAAGCAGGACGCGCGCGTGCTTCATAGAATTTCGTCGTTTCACGCGGCTTCGAGGTGTCAAAACATAAGCTCTCCGCTTCGGAGCGGATACCGAAATAAAGGAAGGTATACTGGGTATGGCCGGCTTCATAACCTATAGATGTGCGAAGGAATCCAGAAATGGACAATTAATCTTGGCTAAAATTGTAGGAAAACTACTTCCTCTTCGGTTTCAATGATTTCTGAATATGTTGTAGCATTTTAAACAACTTTCTCCTGTACATACAGGCAATTGGGCATATTCGAGATATTGGCCATATTCGCAAGAACTATCGATACTAGTGCATTAAATCTTGCCTATCTGTAAGAGTCGCAAGCATAGTCGATACTTAAATCGCCAAATTTCAACGTCATTTATATTACAATATCGATGATACCGACCTTAACTCATCGTCGTCGCATGACACACTCATTATAAACAAAAGGTAAGGATTTGGTTTCAGAATTAGGTTATTATGTCGGCTGTCTTATAAAGATGTCGCGTTTCCTCCGCTGAAGGATTTTGATCATTCTTGACTGGACAATGGGCGTTTTACACCCAGTAAGAATCAATTTAATATTCTCTTGTTTAATCAAACATATTAAACAATGTATCGCATTGCTAGCGTATTTTGTTCTCTATGTGTGATACGAGATACGACAAAGTTTCGCCAAGCATGTCAGAACGTGTTAGACCACTTATTTAATTGTATTAAATACACGCACAGTTTCTATTTGGACGGAGAAAACTCGACATGCTACACGTGGCGTGTAAAACGCCTGTGTAACCCTGGCCTAATACTAACACACACTAACACATGCAGATGCACTACAATTGTAGACAGAATTCACTATAGTCATACCGAACAGCTTTTTACGAATATCTCGGAAACTCAGCCCGGCCGCCGGTTATATATACAAAGAAAAATCATTAAAAATATTAATTTCTAATAACATATTTAAAAACCATCGAAATCGTTCTTCCACAGGTACGTCTTAATCTTGATATCGAAATTAATTTTGATAGTAGAAAAATAAACTTATACTTTTAGAAATATTCATCTTAGAAAGAGACATTCAATTTCTAGAATTTTATCATCTTCAATGTATCAATTTCAACAACTCGAAGCACGCAATTAATATTTCATTTTATTAATATTGTTGAAATTATAGTTCGTACCTATAGTATTTGTTATAAGTTACTATATCTAGGAGTAAATACTCTTACATATACATTCAAGAGAGGAAAAAAAGAAGAAAGAAGAGAGGAAAAGAATATATCTAATAATACATTCTATGACGTACGTATAGACTTAACAATATATAAATATGATAGATATATATTTCTACCATTCTAGTATGTTGTAATAACCGTTCCCCTTGATCCCACAAGTCTTTACAAACCTAGATGATTTCTAAATCAAGTGCGAAATCTATGTCAACGCAACCGGCGGATTAAAATTTCTTCAACTACACGTGGTCTTTGTTACGAGCATATCGATTCAGTAACTTTGATAACATATCATCAGTTTGTGGAATCGCATATTATCACCGTGATGTATTTTCTTCCACATTGGATAATCAGCTATCGACACATTCTCTGATTATTTTTGAAATGATAATCGTTAATATTCAATTAACTGAACTAGGTAATTTAGCTATCCTAAAAGAGAAGAAAAAAAGAAAGTAAATTAATTATTTATGATATTACTGAATTGCACTCATTTATTTTTTTTCTACTATAATAAAATATATAATTGAATGTTCATTTTTATTAAAGATTATCTTGCTTCAATAATCTGTCATTAGAAGTGATTTGTTTTCTATTAGGAATTACGTATCTGTCGCAACATGTCGAGAATAGGATAGATCTCGTATCTTAGATATTCTTAGAAATGTTATTAAGCCGCTTTATTATTCTTGCAATAGAATTTAAAACCACACGTGTTCGTTTTGAAGTATTTGGCGTGCGTCTAATGTAGTCAAATGGCGTCACGGCATATTTTTCCATGACTGACGCTGCCAATAGTTCATAAGAAAGATCTCGTATGTCGTGAAAAGAACTAAAGGTAGAAATTAAAATATCAGTTCTGTCTTGCTCTTCTTCATTTCTCTTCCATTTTATCTATCTTTCTTTTTTTCTCATTTTTTACAGATGACATTTTAAAAACATCGGTATATTGCGTAATAAGAATTTCAATATTTATTTAAATGACCAAAGTTCTATGATATCGTGTGGCCAAAGATACATAGTACGAAAACTCTTCGACGAGCCAGTTTTCTTTTAATTATAATATCTGCATCGTATACACCGCTTTTAGCTGTACTTCGAATATCGAATCCTTTCTTTGATTGATACTTTCGCTTTATTTTCCAAATGTATGATTCATTTCATGCTAGAAATAATATTAATATAATATTTAAGTAAGTATATACTTTTAACGTCTAATAAATATGTAGTTGCCAAAATAAATACAAACATTAATAATATCGCTTTATAAAACTCCAGACTCTGTGTGATGAGACTCCAGACTCCAAACTCTCTTTTTATGTAGTAAGTATTTCTGTATCTTCCAGGAAAGCGAGAAATAGGGCTCGCAATAATAATTCGATAGTGCGTACAAAGAGACATGTTTGAGAATGAAAAAAGAATGTCAATGTATCGTGATTATAAGGAGAAAGATGGATAGAACAGGTCAGAGAAAGAAAGGGAAGGAAGTTGCACGTGTAACCAACTTCCCCACTCTCGTTCGGTTTCTCGACTGAAAGGAGTGTCCTTCAGCAATGTTCCCATCTTCCCATCCCTTTTGGTCCTCCGACCTTTTTCAACCATCACAATGTTACCTCCTTCCCTCCTTCGGTTGCGGATCTGCAACCAATCAGGGTCATTTGCAATCTCTCCACGTGGCTTGCACACTTAATCTCGGTGCATACTTACATGTGTACAGTTATAAGTGAAATTACTTACATATGTGTGCAATACTTTGTAATCGTTTCTTCGTTATTTATCATGGACTTAAAATTAATATAAATGATTAATTAATAAAATTATACATACAAATAATATAGAACATTTAAAGTAGACAATGAAGTATCTCAAAATATACGAACCACAAATACGTATTTCTCTAAAATTGTGAAGGATTTAAAGCAAAAATGAGATTATCGAATTTATTGTATTCAATGACATTTTGATGAACTATACTATTATTATATTCTTTTTATTTTATAAATAGATTTTCTGTTTCATTTACATATGTTATATGACAACAATGCATCTTAAATTAAGTGTGTTATATACATATATTAAATAAGATACAAATTTTTAGGATTATCGATATAAAAATCATATAACAATTAAACACAATTAAATGTGTAAAACTGCAAATTGATAATTATGAGTCAAAAGTATGTTTAAAATATATATTTAAATATATTTGAAATATATACAATATTCTAATACTTACAAATAATTTGTTTGTATTTATAGTTTGCATTATTAACGAATACACAACGTTTGCTTAATCATTTCGAAATTATGATAACAATATAAAAGTCATATGGTACAATTATTTTAGCATCGAATAAAGAATGGTGAAAATTAAAGACTGAAGCTTATAAAGAATCAAAAATCAAAACGTACGATTGATGAACAATTACAAATATTGCAAATATAGGTAAATTTCTTTAGATTTAAAGATTGACATTTAATTTAAATGATATTTGCTTGCTCTGTATTACAGCTATCCAGATCGTTGAATTCAATTAATGTAAGTTGTGTAGTTGAAAATTGTGTAGAGAGATTTAGATATAAAGCACATTGTCATGCCTTAGACCGCCGCTAAAGAATCCAAAATTCCGCAGGACGTCGCGTCGAGAAAGAAAACGATGAAAACGACGGTTGCAGGACCATTACACTCATCAGTAGGACTGATAGCGGCAAACGTTTGGATAGGGAATTTATAGATATGGAATAAGACATACTGCGGAGATGCAACACTAGATAGAGTCATGTTCATTGTATTTCGTTTATGTAAATAATACTTTGCAACTTATAAAATTCTAACATAATTTACATTTGCATCTTGTCAGACAACTAAAAAACGGTGAACGTAGAGGAGGGGAAATAGTTGCATAATCATGGAGTTTGCTCTCAAAGTTTCCTCTCAGAGCCACCAGTCAGACTCATCATCAGTAGGAGTGGGCTGATGGTGGGAAAGACTTTTACTCCAGACGTTTGGGTAAGAAATTCAAAAACGAGCGGTCACCATTTTAGAGAATGGGTTGCAAACTGTGCTGATGAACATTTTTAACGACACTGTTGATTCATCGGTGATCTTCTACAGCCACTGCAGTCGTTGGAGATTGAAGTTATGAAATCACAAACCTAGTTTGTGCTTGCATTTATTGAATAACGCGCACTACGGGGACGCGGCACCAGATGGAGCCATTATCTCGCATCATGGCAACCGGTCGCAGAGAGAGACATTGGAATTGGAATTGGAATGAGATAGTGGAATTAGTACGCGCAAGACCCGCAGTAACGTTGGAAGCTAAGACGTCGAAGAGACGTCACACATTTAGATAAGAAGAAAATGTTTTCATCAAGTCTTCGTGAATTTGTGAGCCGTCATAGACGAAAGTTTATAGTGGGCGGCATTATTGTTAGTACTATTGTTTTTATTAGATATACAGCACGTAGGCTTCGAGAATGGCAAGAAAAAGAAATAAAGGATATGCTGGACAAATCTAAACGACGGCAATATTTTGATTGCAATGAAAGAACTTGCAGTCAAATGATAATGTCTCTTATAGCAACTTTAAGAGATTCTATAATAAAAGTTGTGGATACTGAAGCTGTTGTGAACAAACTTAGAAGTGGTTGTCCCGATAAGATAGCATGTTGGAATGAGTTGAAAGTTTTAGCAATTACTAGATCTGCTGTGGTAGTGTATTCATATGCGATGTTAGCAACGTTAATAAGAATTCAATTTAATATAATGGGTGGTCATGTATACAAAGATATTCAAAATTCCAATGGTACAGCTACAGAGAATGTCATACAAACAAAATACATGTCAATTTCACGTCACTTTATATATGAAGAAATTAAAAAATTGACTTTACTCATAAAAAGTAAAGTGGCAGAAATAACAGCATCAATGTCTTTGAAAGATGAATTAACTTTAAAAGATATAGAAGAAATATACTGGGCCTTAACATCTTCTATATCTGCAGATAGTTCAAAAGACCCTGTAAAAAATCTTGCCCAATATATGTTATTATCAAATTGTGAGGAAGAAAAAACACCTGTATTATTAAAATTATTCAATGAGACATTGGATTTGCTAGAAAGTGAAGAAGTACAAAATTTGACACAAAGTAATATTAGAAGCGGATTTAGCTTATTAGTGGACCATATTTCTGCATTCTTTGTTATTTCCCCTGTAATAGAAAATGGTAAATCTATTGAAAATGGTATATCAGTGCCAGGAACGTCAAATCAGACAAGCATAAACACAAAATACAATTCAAGTGCATTTATAAATATTAATAAGGTATCTATGCCAATGGCTAAAATAATACCTATTATAAATGGACAAGTACCAGATAAAGCAACATCAAAAGATTTTCAAAGTGATTTATTACAGCGTCTTATAATAAATGATGAACTTAAGACACTTGGAGCAAATATTTATGAAGCATTTAGTTTTTAAAGATAGATAGATAAACATTTTATTTTGGTCTGATAGCTTTGGTTTACAATTCTTTACAATAATATATAATAAAATACTATATAATAAAATATACATTTTAGCTTATTTACTAAAATACTATCTGCTATCCTCTTTGAATTCTGTCTTTATAATTTTCTCTTTACTTACATTAGCCTATTTTAGAGTATTGCACCTCTTTCTTTCTTCTCTTTTGCTCCTTTCTTTAAAATATCTTCCATTTGTTCTAGAATATCTGTTAACTCTGTTTTGTTTATTTTTCTGCAATTTTTACTTAAATGTTCTAGGTAATATTTCTCTGTAATACATAGTCCACATTTTCTTTTTTCTTCTCTCAGTTAGAATTTATTTTCTTTTTTTACACTCTTGCCCTTATTAATATTCTTTGTCTGCCTTCCATTAATTCTGATTTTCTTGTATTTTGTTCCATTGTTTTTATTTTTGTACTTTTCTCAATTTTCCTTATGACTTTCTTTCCTTTTTCTTAGTTGGTCAATTCTTTTCTGACTATATCCATGTTTCTTGAAATAATCTATTCTTTCCTATCATTCCGTTCTTGAACCTATCATTATTTCTTTCTTCCACCTTTCTTTTAAACACTCCTTCACTATGCGTCTCATTTTTTTATTCTTCTGTTCTTATTTTTCTTTCATAATCCTTTTGCCATTTTTATTTTTAATTTTTTTTTTTTATTTCGTCTTGCTCTATGTAATCAGGCATAACATAATTCATTTTATATATTTTTTTTGTGTTCTTTCTAATTCTATACTTTTTGACCATTCCCATATCCATTAGTTTTTTCAAATTTAATAATTAAAATATTTAAATACTGTATATAGAGCATTATATGAGTTATGAAATCATTATATAATAAATAAAATATATAATAATAATAAATTTTTATTTCAAATACATTTTTGTTTCAAATAAAAATATATAATCATTTATAAACATAGTAAAAAATTATTATATAAAGGATATCCAGCAACTAGTGGTACAAGTTAGTTGAAGTTGATTCTATGTGGAAAGATAAGTCGAAATGAAAATAAAATTTGTTCATTTAAGTCTTCGTTTCTGAGAAAATCAACCTTGAAGATCTGCAAACATATTGATTATTCATCAAGTAAACAAAATTCACTAGAGATTGTACTTTTGAAAACCAGTTATATTGCCTAACTTAACTTGTGATATTTGCAAACGTCAGCATTATCATTTTGTCTATTGTTCTTATTTTGCTTTTATATATTCATCCAATACAGCTCCTATTGTTAATTTTTATTGTATTGCAAATATAATTACATACAAAATTACTATCTACTACTTATTCTTAGAATTATTTTTTTTCTTGTTTCATTTTTTTTTTTGTCATCAACTATTTTTTTTAAACACACGAAAATGAACATTTACATTTAAATGTCATTTAACTTTTTTTAAACTAATACTTTATTAATATTTAATTCTAGCAAGAATAAAAGAAAAGTTTAAAAGTTTACATTTAAGTTTATAAATATTGCATGTAAAAATTATACACATATGTACATATAAATTTACGCTTAAAATTTAGAACAATGCGCGCGCGCGCAATTGATTCAGCTGTCAATTTTTTATTAGTGCACCGCTTTCCTTCATGCGGTGCAGATGTATGTAACTAAAAGTGGCTAAAATCAAAAATTTTTTTAATTTTAATATTTTCTATATCATAATCAATTAGAAAGATGTGGAAATTAGTAGCTCGCGGTATTCGTGAAACTTTGGAACGCCGTACATGTCGTACAAACGTTTATTATCAAACGTCTCAAGAACCTAGTACAAAAAATGAGGTTAAGACTAGTTTAACATGTAATCATAAGTTCTTACCACCAACTTTCTCTGTTTTTAATAAAGAATTCTTTGATTCGACGAAAACAAGTGGTACGAAGGACAAAGATCATGATTCCAAATGGAATACAAAATATACTTGGTCAGAAGCCATAGGATTGGTAAATTGCGCTGTTATTTTTATCTTTTTTATTTGTTATCTTTTCATGTAATATTTAACTTGAACCTTTTTCAAATTACGTACGTAAAATTTTACTTGTTTCCTTTCTTTTTTCCTTTTACTGCGTATTTGTCTTTCACAGAAATTAAAATTTCAATTTGAGTTATATCAGTTCTATTTATGTTAATAGTGTTATTAACATATTTATGTTAATAGTATTAATTAATTGAAATTTTTAGAGAAAATAATGTGATAATTTTGTAAATAATGTGATAATTTTTTTTGATAGACAAGTGCATTGGCTCTTGGATGGGTGGTATGCCAAACATTATGTCTTCGCAGATTTTTTGAGAAAGAGAAAACTGATTCCTTAAAAAACAAATTATTACAAGTTCCACATACTTCTTACTTAATTGATCAAGTACGAAATTTAAGGCCAAAACATATTTTACCTATTATTAATTGTATTGGTAATAATAAAATATATGCCCAAGAAAACGATGAAGCAGAATGGAAATCAGAAAAACCATTTGGACCTATTACCATTGAAGAGGTGACAATGTTATTTTGTAGACATTATAATTTATAAAAAAAAAGTTTATAATACAAAAAATAGCTTTTTACATCAGTAATTAAAAACATATTGTATCATATCTTATAATATTCTATATATCTAATTCATTTTATAATAAAACTTTAATTAATTATTTATCAATTTTTAATTGATTATTATTTTGATTATCTTATAGTATTAAATATGTTTCATTACATTTCATTAGTAAGTTTACTAATAATTTCATTATAATTACTTTGAACATTAATAATAGTGATTTAATAAATAATTTTTTATTTTAAGTATTTAATTGTAAATCACTACTTAATAAATATTTAATAAATATGTTATGTAAAGTTATAAAAAAAAACAAATGATATAAGGATTAAAAAATTTTTTATTGCATCTCCTCTCCAAAATAAATTTTTTGGTATTGAAGTTTATTGTAAAGACAAATAAACTGTTATAAAATTTATTTGCTATAATTATAATTTTATTTTAATTTTATGCAGATGAATATTATTAAAACATCCAAAAATAAAATATTATTTTGATCAATTAAGAACTAACTATACTTAATTATTTTTAATTTGATTGTAAGAATATTTAAAATTAAAAAACAATTTTTTACTATAGATAATTTAAAAAAAAAATTAATATGTATTAATATACACGATGTATATTCTCAGGCATTAAAAGAAGCTACCGAGGAATTTGCCAAAACCCATAAATTAACTGTAGCTGAATTTGAACTTCAGTATGGCTTGAAAGCTTTAGAAGAGAAACGTTATAAGGATGCTATAAAACATTTTACTGTTGGTGCAAGTCTATCATCCGCTGCTAGTATGTTCAATTTAGGTCTGTGTCATGAATTAGGACTTGGAACATTAGTTGATCACAGACAGGTATGATATGTTAACAATACATATATTTTATTACGAAAATTTGCTTCTGTATTACATAAGAAATAAAACATTCTACTTTTTATTAAAGTTCATAATTCTTTTTCTAGGCTGCAAAATATTATAACGATGCAGCAAAACAAGGTCATGCAGATGCCACATATAATTTGGGAGTTTTTTATGCTCAAGGTAGAGGTGGTTTTACAGTAGACATTGATAGAGCTCGTAATTATTTTATTAAAGCAGCAAAGTTAGGACAAAGCCAAGCTCAGCAAGCATTAGAATTAGAGAAACATTATCAAGTTAAACAAAAAAAAATTGATACAATTCTTCCGGATGAACGTAAAGGTATTTTACAGTATATGCGAAATGAGAATATGAATCATATTCTGAAAAAGTTGATTAATTACAATAATGTATCATACACACAATTGGAAACAGAATTTTTGGAAGATCATAAAGAATGCATTGTAAAATGTAAAAATACTGTAGAAATAGTTTTAAATATGTTTGGGTTAGGTAAATCAAATATATTACCTGTTTCCGTGGAAGCAAATAATTGTAGTGTGTCGTGTTAAAGTGTAGCAAAATTATTAAAAGTGAAAACGTAAAACTGTTAAAGTGAAATATTATATTTCTTGTACATGAGATATACAATAGAACTTTTTATAATGTTTACGTCAATTATATTATAAATTATTAAGATAAAAATTAAAAATTCAAATTATAAATATGACGGGATCTATTTAGAATATAAAATATAGAATATAGAGTCTATTTAGAATATAAAGTATTTTTACAAAAATATTTATTTCATATAATATCTCCTTTAAAATTATTTTAAAACATTCATAAAATAAAATTTATGATTTTACAGTATCATAATACATATAAAATATTTTAATTATACAATACATATTTTATGTGTACAATTAAAAAAAAGCTTTCTTGTATTACTTCTTTGTATTATATCAATTCACATTATATTTATGAGCAAGTATCTTCTTTTAATTTTAAATTAATATGAAGATTTTTAAATAGTAATTCAAATTCATTATTCAGAATTTAAAAAATTATGTTATCTGTGATGAATATATACATTTTATATCATTATACATGCATTGTATTTAGAATACATTATCAATTAATTCAAGGACACAGACACAATTGACATAATAAATATAAACTTGTGATAATTACCATTATTTTCATTTTGTAATATATAATTTCATTCTTATTCTATAAAGTGACGTGTACAAATTCATGTTTTTCTATATGTGTTTAAACAAATGTGTTTAATTATTTTTTGATGTTCAATAAAAAAATAAAAACAATCATACATGTTTTATTCATTAAGATTTTAGACCTTTAGATTTAACCTCACCAATGTGCATCATGTTTTTCTACTGTTTTTTTAATAAACTCACTATGATTAGCATATAAATTTAGATTTCTATCAATATCCATCCATTTCACATTGCGTGCATCATCACCAGCTACTAACTTTATATTTCCAACAACACTGTTATTCTCATCATGAAAATTTAAAGCTACAGTTTCCATCCAAGCATTGTCTGTATTTCGAGGATCGTCTACATATCCTTTGTAAATTTCTTTTCCTTGTTTAAAAAATTCCTTCATAGATTTTTCCAATTCTTCTTTTTCAGCTTTATTCTTTTTCATAGAATTCATAGCTTCTTCCATGAATTCTCTTTTTAAAGTTGCTGAGACTGTTTCATCTGGGTCGACCATTCCACCAGGAATAGCCCATTCTCCAGAATCTTGCCTTTGTATAGCAACAAATTGTAAAATTGGCTTTCTTGTATCTTTATTTATTTCTGCAACACCTGTAATATCTTGTTTCCAACGAGTTACAATTGGATCTGCTGCATGATTTGGTCCCCATCGTCCTAAAAGTCCACGTCCAATGATACCAGTACGACCAATGGGGTTCAAAGGATAACCATTCTTATTTATAACATAGTCACTTGTAAAACTCCTACGATTCACGTTTCCTGTTAGCAACAAATTAATATATGCTTAAAAATATTACAATATATGTTATTCAAACTATGTTATATAATGCTAATGTAGTAGTTTCAATGAATCTTAAGCATTCTGAATTTACAAAATTTCATGGAAAATAATATTTTACAGACAATGTTGTTTACCATCAATGGCGTTCCAATTTGGTTTAAATGAAATTTCACCGATATCCGGATCGGCCCATGGTTTTCCTTTAATGTTCGAAGCGGTATATTCAATTGGTTTATATTCTGAATATTCAATGTCCCATGCTATTTTATTTTCAGGTACTTCGAAACGTTTTACGTTGCTAGATGGATAAAAGCCTTGTCTGCATTTGTAATGAATCATTCTAATAAATACCATTCGCATAAGTTAAAAGAATTTGTAGGCTTGATTATAAAGTTAAATATTTAATGAGTTAAATATTGAATACATTCACGATTATTATGCTTGCTATAACATCTGCAAAATAAAAAGCTTGTCTTTGATCAGTATGTCCGGTTTAAAAAAGCATGTATATTATTATTGCTTTACGTACTAAATGTTTATAAAATTATAATTGTAAAATTTTCCTTGGATTTCATGTATTTTGTTACATGCAATGATAAACTAAATGAATGTGGTATGAATGTAAAATGAATGTAAATAGTGCTTAAGTTCATTGCATGATAGAAATAATTATTAATAATTAATCGATTACATAAAGAATATATTATATGTCAAATTTATTATACACACTTCTAACTACATTTAAAAACAATTTTGATCCAAATTTTTAATATAATTTGTAAGAAATTAAATATTATTAAATCGAGTGCTTCGATGTATTGAATGGAATTTTTGAATTTTTATAAGCATTTGATACTTTAAATGAAATATAAAAAGAAAGTTAAAAATCTCATTAGGAGAAATCATAAACATTCACGAATTAATCTTTTTAAATTTTTTTTTTTGAAATGAAAATCAGGCTGCTTTACGGAATTAGAAACACTAGTGTCATATTATTGTAAAATGATTGAACTACTAGGTTTTCATTTTGGATTTAGTGGCACCATCTGTCAGTAACTTAGTAGTACCACAAACAAAGTACATGAGTGGACATCGCAATCATTGACTAATTAATCATTGACTGATTACGATAGACCTGACATCAAATGGGGTTGTGTCTCAGGGTTTGAACTACTGACTAGGAAAAAAATCACTAGCTTTTTAGTGTCTTCTACGATTAAACAACGGTGAATTAGAGAAATACTTTAAACAAAATGAAACAAGGAAAATAATGGTTTAAGAAAATATCCATTACAGTGTTGTCAATTGTACATCTTCAGCACAGATATAAGTACACATACCTCATCTATGCCTCCAGATTCCGACAGAAATCAGTATCTAAGACTATTCTGTTTTGTATAATGTATCTATGTATATATCACAAAGATCTCTATCTGTGTTTTAATATTAATATACATTATATAATTATTTATATATATTTCATGTACATAATTATTTATACTTCATTGTTATTAAAAATAATTTTTAAACTAATTATATTACTTCCTAAAATTAGTTTCGCAACTAGTGATTGATTACTGTATATTACACTATCTAGTTTTCCTCTAGCCGCTTTCCTATTGGCTGATGTAAGTATCAGTAGATGGCAGGCACTTACATTCTCTTGTAGCGACATCTATTTAATCT
>CAJDYZ010010043.1:85029-110724 GCA_903986555.1 Heterotrigona itama | reverse complement strand
AAAAAGAAAAAAGAAAACGCTAGACCGTGTTCAAGTCAAACAAGTTTCCAACGGCGTCAAGATAGGCGTCGTTCCACCCATCGTACAGACAAGACAGGACAGAACAACTGAACAACGCAAGAGAAAGGGTAATGTAACACGCGCCTTACGAACAAATAATAAACACGACGACAGTGAGAAAGCAACCTAAGTTAGGAGATGTCGGTTTGCTAGGCGAGTTCAGTCAGTTTTCAACTGTATGTAGTAAGCTTCGACGATAGGAAGTCAGTGTAGAGGGATGTAGCGCAACTTGGAATCGATACGTAGCTCTGACCTTGGATCGAAGGGCTTAAACCTTCCGCAACCAGATTAAGCAGTACGGTTGATTATGTGGTACCGTGCGCTGGTTGCCTGGTCCCTGAACCAGATAAAAAAGGATGCGAAGGGATTAAGCGACAGCAATGACATTGTAAAGGAATCCCGACACGTAGATCGTTTGTATGAACGTAGGCGACGAGGCACCTGTACCTGACGACGGTATTAAACCGACATTCACCGAACGACCGGTGATAAGGCAATCCGACGACGGTAACACCATCACCTTCGAATGCCGATTAGTCGGCGACCCGAAACCGAGTGTCAAGTGGTAAGATTGCGTGCACGTCCCCACATCGCGGAAGTACGTAGGGACTATGAGCGTTTAAATCACGTATAAAAGAAATGTTGGTAATTATGTAGAGTGTAGGGCGTTCAAAATAAGTGGGTGGTATTCACAATTGAGTATAAAAGTATTTGAACATTCATGAACGTGTTACGTGTGTTATACAAAATATTTTGGAATTTTATTAATAATGTACTGGGACTGTTGTGATTGCGTTGATCCGGTTTGAAACAAATTAGAGGTGAAATGTGGAAATTATAGAATGTTTGATACAAGTGTAGAAGTCATTATTAATTGTATTAGTAGGTTTTAATATTTAGTGGGATTATTTTTAACGCGTTTAAAATGATTGTTTATGTCTATCAATTATCTAAATTTATAGAATATTTTATAATCTTGTGATTCCACACTCTATAATTCCAGATTTATAATTTGCAATATTTTATCAGTGTTTCTCGTTACAAAATTAATGGAATTAGAAAATGTTTTGTATAACATACATGATACATGTAAAAGTACCATGATAAGTGTTCTAATATGTTTACGAGCCGTGATATGATTTTAGACGTTACGACATATAAAAAAAAAATATATATATAACAGTTTTAAGATGTACAACTGTTCAAAAATTTAGTGATCAAATTGTGTTCCATCAATAAAAATAAGAGTAAAATTTCACATAGCAAAAGTTTATAAACGCTTCATTAAAAAGTTTTGGCAATTTAATATCTTTTACTTTTTCTAGCCAGAATCTACGTAATCTAATATTTCTAATATCATAAGGTTATAAAATACGTACATACAAATATAATAGATTCTGGGTAAATTGAAGCTCATAATCACAATTTATAGTTATAAAATTAAGTAACTTTAAGTTTATAAAAATAGAAACACGCTTATACGTACAAATATAATAAATTATGAGTAAAAAATACTTATAAAGATAAGAAATTAAATTAAGTTTACGGGAATACATAAAAATTTGTAAACTAACAATAACATGTTTCAAGTACATCAAACTCGACGAAACGTGGCTTATATTACATAATTACCAACATGTTAGCTCGTAGTCCTCTCTCCACAGCATGCTGTTCACCCACTCCTTTTCTCTCTCTATCTCTACTCCTTTTTTTTTTTTTTGAGAGAGAGAGAGAGAGAGAGAGAGAGAGATAATCGAATGTTACTAGCGATCGAATTTTCGTACTTCCAATCGCGTCACCTTGCGAATGCACTGAGCATACATCATGGTTTGATGGGCACGAATTAGGTATCATGGTAGCGACGAAGTGAAAGAAGGCGGAAGATACAAAATGTTGCTGGAACTCGATCAGAAGCTGTACCATCTCGCGAGGTTAAAGATCGACAACGTGGCGAAAGGCGATGCCGGTGAATACAGGGCCGTCGCGAAGAACAAACACGGCCAGGGTGTGGCGACGATTAACTTAAACTTCGAGGGGGGTGACAAGCTGAAGTACGCATCGATGGTATTCCCAGCCGGATGATCGTCGCGTTGCTAGATTTAGATATACTTGGAAGCTCAATTTTTTCTCTCATTTTTCTTTTTTTTCTGTGTCATCGCGTATATATAGTTCCTGGCTATGAATACAATTCTCGAAATTGAGAATCGTCTATGAAAATTTATTTTCTTTTTTTTAAGAATAATACTTTGTAAGTCTCTGGTTGTTTAGATTATTCAATACGTAGGTGGTCGTGTGTGTAACGATCTTGAATCTTGAAAGTTTTGGAAGTATCGATGAATAGTGAATATTCAGTATTTTATGAGCAGTTATAATAATTCATGCCAAATATCGGTGTATTATTGGTGTAATATATTAAAGAATATCCAGAAAGTAGGGTATGGGATATATTTACATTTGCATAAATTATTCGTTTTTATACTAGGTATCGCGCACTAGGAAAATGTTGAAAAATATCTATCTGTAAAGTAATAAGTATTAAAGATCTATCAAGATCTTATTAATACTTCCAAAATTCAAGACATACAGAATGCACATGGTACAGAAGAATATAGAAAATATCTAAATGTCCAAAGTAAAATATTTAGTAAATGACACAACAATTTAAGTTCTACGTGTTTCTTGAATCGAGATCATAAAGATCTGCAATTTTACTACGCGTAAAATTCTCAATTTATCAATGAATTGAAAAGTACTGAATATTTTTGTACGGTCTTAATTCAATAACCAGGAACTACAAGCAAAAAAGCTACAACTAAAAAAGCTTTCCATCTCGTCTTTATCTGAACTAATGCAAAGTAGTCGCAGATCTGATAGAACGTATACAAGATATTATTACAAAGATTTCCTAGCGACGCGACGAGCAAAGAAATCCGCAAAAAGAAAAAAAAAAAAAAAAAAAAAAAGAAAAACTAAGATCTCCGGCGCAGATTCAACGTCCGCGTAACGGAGAATCGATCCGCGTATCTGACGTGTCGATTTACACAGAATACCGGACGGTAAACCGCCACGTTTCCCAAAGAAGCCAACTATTCGACAAGAAGGAGACATATTGATAATGGAGTGTGTCTTGGAAGCACATCCGGTACCAGATATAACGTGGTACCAAGGCCAGAAAGCGATCACCGACAGCAAACGCGTGAAGATGTCACGCAAGGCGACTGGAAAGGACACGTATTTGCTCACGCTCGAGATCTCGAATCCGACGAAGGCCGACGGTGGAAATTATCGATGCAACGCGTTTAACAACTTTGGCGAGAGTAACGCCAACATCTCCCTCAACTTCCAAGGCAAGTCCCTCTCGATGCAGCAAACGTCGCGCTGTGTTCTCATTGGCTCCTGCTCCTCACATATTATTTTGAGATTTTTAAGAGATAATTTTGGAAACTCGGATCTTAACCCCCTTTGCGGCAATTATTTTATTTCAACGAATCTTTCGTTTAGACATTTTGCACATTTTAATCGGTTTGTAATAGTATATTATCAAGTTACATTTTATACTGATATATTTTGTATTGCATTACATGTTATATTATACTAATACGTGTATATACGTGTATGTCGTTCAAAAGTTCATTAGACAGATAAATTAGTTTATAAATAAATATCACTGACTTTTTTAACAGAAACTTTTGGATAGTACTGTTGGAGCAACAAAGTATTCGATACTCCTCTGTATAAATATGTTCAACGTAACAGTTGCTATGTTTATTTTTTTTTTTTAAATCGATTATGATCGCAAAGGATCAGTCTGTTAACCGGAGCCTAATTAAATGATATTATAATTACATTTACAAAGATTGGGATCTATTTTTCGTATATTATTAATCATCAATTCTTTGTCTTTAATTGTCACTAATTGTCTCTATTGATCGTGAAGAAATAACCCGGTTAACAGATTCAAGAGAAGAGTTCAAAATTTTTGGGCTGTATAATTTTTGTCATGGACGAAGTTTCATCTTTGTTTCATATTTTTGCAAATCTTATCATTTTTGGAATTTGGAGCCAAACGAGGACGTTCCCTCTGAAACTTCGATCTCCCATCTTTCCTAGCACGTTTTTCTCATCAGTCAAAATCGTATTAGAAAATAATTACCTGAAGAATGTACGTCAGTATTGTTCGCGTGTAAATACAATACATGAATAGGTTCCCTCGTTGTTTCCAAGGGAAGGTAAGTGCATGTTGCGCTATTGCTAACTAATCACAGAGTCCTTTTCTCGTCGCTTTTTCAACTGGCTGAATCCTGAACGAAATTCTCGGGCGAAAGCTCGGGGATTCACAGGACGAAACGTAAAGTAGAAAATTAACTTAACATCATCGAGTTTCATTAACATGAAGTAAATTTAAACCCTCCTTGATTGGCTTGATCGTGATTTTCGTTGAATGAATTTTGATGGAACTCGCGATCCGGCTGCCGGAGTCGCTTCTGCCAGTTGACGGCCGGAAGTCGGCTCTGTTTGTGATTGTGCTTAACCGTGGATCTTCCCAAGATGCAGAAGAAGGGCCTGGTTTCGCGCCGACGTTCGTCGAGAAACCGCGTATCATTCCGAACGAGACCGGCACCTTGATCACGATGAAATGCAAGTGCAAGGCGAACCCGAAACCGGAAGTCACGTGGTTCCGCGGGACCAATGTCGTCAAGGAATCTTCCAAGATTTCCATCAAGACGACAACTGTGGAGGAGGACGTTTACGAGTTAATTATGGAGATCAAGGTAATGTCGTTAAAATTCTTAACCTTTTATCACGTAATATGAAATAAGAGAGTGACTTTCTATCACGTAAGAGTATTTTTAGTGACACATAATTTAGTAATTAATTGCTGGGAAGTCTCAAACGACTTCAAATTCTTCTTATTTCTGTTGTATTCATGTTGACAAAGAAATACATTAAATACATTAAATACATTAATTTGGTACAATTTGTTATTATTTAAGATTATTACATCTCCTGTTGTATATCTTAATTATTATTCTGTGATATCTTAGGCTAGGGAAAATATATTGATATCTATAAATTTATAAACTCGTGATTTCCTTATTTTGCTTATTATAGTTGCTTCACAAGTCAAACTCATTCTCGAATGAGAGGCGCCAGGTCAATAATTTGTAAATTAAATAAAAAAAGAATTGAAATTCTACATGAATTCTAAATGAATACAAAAAGAAATATTGAAAGAAATAAAAATCAAGATTGAGGAATTCAAATAAATCTGGATATTAAAATTGCAGGATCCTTCGGCACCGGACGGTGGCACGTATAGGTGTCACGTGAAAAACGAATACGGCGAAAGCAACGCCAATTTGAACCTAAATATCGAGGCAGAGCCAGAACCGGAAGGCGATGGTCCTACCTTCGTTGAGAAACCACGTATTCAATCTCAAAATCAGGGGAAACTCGTAATCATGGATTGTAAAGTGAAAGCAAATCCGAAACCTGAAATTGTATGGACTCACGCCGGCAAGGTGGTGAAGGAGTCTTCCAAGATCTCGATTAGTATCGTTAAAGAAAAGGAAGATATTTATTACATTAAACTGACTTTGAACGATCCTGGCCCCGAAGACTCAGGCTTG
Organism: Heterotrigona itama; assembly: GCA_903986555.1. NCBI lineage: Eukaryota > Metazoa > Arthropoda > Insecta > Hymenoptera > Apidae > Heterotrigona > Heterotrigona itama. The sequence continues at coordinate 105,034 of CAJDYZ010010043.1, read as the reverse complement.
TACAAATGTAATATTAAAAACGACCTTGGTGAATTGAATGCCAATTTGACGCTCAACGTTGAAAGTAAGTTTCAGATTTTAATTTGTTATTATTTAATAATCATGAATACTTATAATATACCAGAAGACATTAAATATTGAAAACTAGTTGAAATCTTTGTTTTTCCAAGTTTTTGATTCTTTTATAATGTAGCGTGAAAGAACACTCGAGCATGTTCAAAAATTTAACTCCCAAATAGTTGGAAAATTTAGGATATTTAATTTTATTTGAGATAGAGATTATATACGTTTATGGTAAAATGTAAGTGTGAGAGGCACGTATCCATTCTCCGTTTTAGTTATACCCGTGATCAAGGAAAAACCGAAGGTCATAAAGATTGTGAAAAAGAAGACAGTTATAGTAGAATGCCACGTCCTTTCCAAGTTCACGCCAGAATGTACTTGGTTCAAAGAAACGAAAGCCGTTAAAGAAGACAATAGGCATAAAGTCCACGTCGAGCAAGTGAAAGATGTAAGACGTAACAAGGTCTTTTTTCCACGTTAATGAAAAGGAGCTAATTCAATCTGTGCTTGTAGGGAGAATTTACTGTCAAGTTAGAAATCGAACAAGTATCATCTGTCGACAAGGGTGTGTATAAATTAGTGGCTCGTAACGAGAAGGGAGAGGCAACGTCTCAAGTTGTAGAAGTGACAGAGATTATGGAAGAAGGAGAGAAACCCAAGATTCTATCAGGCTTGAAATCAGCGGTGAGTTTTTTCTTTTGTGATATCTCTTTTAAAAAATTAAAAAAATTTGAGTAGTCTATTTATTGACAGTATAAGCTCCTTTTTTTATAATAATAGAAATAATGTTGTTTTCTCAGCTATTTTACAATAATAATTATTTATATAATAGCAATAATGGCACAATGTATTTTTATGATGGATTGTTATTTGTTGTTTTAGACAATTGAGGAAGGTAAATCGATCGAACTTATCGCTAGCCTTTCGAAACAGGATCGCAAAGTTACTATTACGTGGTATAGGTAAATGAATTATTTCAAGTCACTATAAAATTTAATATCATTTCAAATGATCATCGTATAACGCAAATGTTAAATTTTGGAAAAATTTTCTTGTAGGATATTCGTTAAGTTCGTGGATTTGTGATAAACATTGATATGGAGATAAATATTTTTTCCTTGTTCGTCCAATATTCTTTGAACCTACATTGTATAAATGCTGCATTATACGAGGATTATCTAAGTGAGATTATCGAGTGGAATAAATTTAAACTTATCGGACTATTTTCTTTTTTCCAGAGATTCCACGGTTGTTAAAGCTTCCAAGGACATCATGATATCTTTCAATGGTATAGATATGAAACTAACAATCACGTCTGCCTCCACTTCGTACTCGGGAACATATAAAGTAACTGTTAGTAACGAATTCGGTCAAGACGAATCATCAGCGCGACTGGTCGTCGAGGTAAGAAATACAAATATGTTTCGACATTGTTTCTTTCCCTATTTACAAGTTATGTCTAATGTTGCAAGTCTATTACAATATCCCCAGTTAAATTATGCCCAATGTTACAAACTCTGTATAAATTGTCCTCTTAAATAAATTGTGCTCTTTCCAATATTAAGTTCATTATGTGATTGAAAACACACGTATATAACCTTGGATGTTGCACGCAATTCCTTGTCCGTATTGTAGAAAAAAGAAGAGAAGAAAGAGGAGGAAGAAGAAAAGAAAAAGAAAAAAGTCGAAAAGAAAGAAGAAGAGAAGAAGGAGGAAAAGAAGGAAGAAAAAAAGGAGGAGAAGAAGGTAGAAAAGAAAGAAGAGAAAAAAGAAGAAAAGAAAGAAGAGAAGGTAGCGAACGTTGTTGTTTATATTGTTTTTCAATTTAACCTGTTTACCCCCTTTGTTACGTGTTCATTCCTTTATTAATTCATTTTTTTTACAATTCTCTTCATTTTATAATCAACCTTCCTACACATTGAGAACATAAACTCACACAAACACAGAACTAAACTTGTTTTTGATAAAGTTGAAACAAAAGTTTCACGAAGATCAAAATTATTTTTTTTTTTTTTACGATAATTCGGCTCTTTTGAAATATATCTCGATATTACGGCACAAAAGGTAAAAAGTTACGGCGAGAAAAAAAGAGTTCCCGAAGAGGAAGAAGAAGAAGAAGAAGAGGAGGAAGAAGATGAAGAGGAGGAGGAAGAAGTGGTGAGTGTTATCGAGTCCAGCATTGCGGAGCCGATTATCGACGAACCAGATTCAGAAATTTCACAAGTAGAGGTACACGCACACACGCTACACATATTTACACAAATATACATGCATACAGTTTAGATTATTTTTTAAATCACTCGATATTTTTTTGTATTTCGACATTCAAGTATTTTTTAATGAATTTGACACACAGGGTGTTCCAGGTTTTTCAGATTAAATTTTCTTTAAATTCTATAGACGTAAATGAGAGGATAATCTTATTTAAATATAGATTATTTAGAACATTACTAAAAGCCAAATATACAATATACAATATATAATATATTTAATAATATTAAATATATTATATATGAAGAAAATAATATTGAAAGTATTAATTTCTGGTAGTGTTACTCGATTTCATATCATTATAGATTTTTATGTGCAGATAACTTTAAAGAAAATGACATATTATTTAAATACCAATATCGTGAACTGAAAAATTGACAGATTTATTAAAATGAAGTAAAATGAAGAAAAATTCTGTGAGATAATAAATTAAATTTTTTTACTTCCTTATTTTTTGGTACAGTAGATCTTTTCGTATTTCTACAATTTTGTAATAAAACTTTAAACAATTCATATTTATTTAACATTTACTTCTTATCTATATCTATAATATACAATGAAGAAAGGAAAAATTTAGACCACCCGATATAATTTTTAAATCTTTTTTTATATTTTTTAAGGAACAATTTTTGCTAAAAAGTTAAACAATTGATCAAGATTTTTTTTTAAATTATTTTCAAGGACATACCCGACCATAGACCGAACGGTATCGACGAACCCAAGAAGGTATGAATAATTTTTTTTTGTGATTTTGACACAAAATTGTAAATCATATTTTTTATAAAGTGATCTTTTCACTTTACACGGTACACACATTTAGAAATACAAATCGCAAAATTTTACTTCCGATGTCACCCCTTATGGTTCCTTAGTGAATGTTTCGTGTTTTAACTACATGTACCTATTTCTATTGCAAAAGATTCGTGTAAAAATTATTACAGAAGGTAAAGAAGATTTGCTATTCAAAACTGTTTGGGAAATCATTTTAGGCTATTATAGAATCGAATTGACAAAATATTAAATAAAATCTTTTATTTTTCTGTTTCAGAAACTGGAAGTTCTACAGGTAAGCGATCAAATATTTAATTTAGATAAAGTATACGCTCGAGTTAGCGGATCAGTTTTTTTTATTGTATTGTAAAAACAATATTGCGAACAATTATTACACGTAGCTCTAATGCGTACGCTTATAGATTCAATAAATTCAAGAGATAAAAGGCATGGTTTTAACAATTAAAATTATTTTCAGCTTTCATCGAATTAACTGCTCTCTTTTTCAGCTTTTCTATCGAATTTAACTACTCTTTACCCTAATTTTATTTTTTTCAGCTTTTATTAATGATATACATGTTTCAGCTTTTATCATTCCTGATTATAATTTGCGTCAAAACATTCATTGTTACTTTAAGATTTTATTTCTGTTACAGCTGAATTATTTATGATCGTTTATCAATTATGTAACATGTACCTTATCTTTTCTTTCTCATTCTTTAATTTAGTGCTTAAGTTTTAAGTTTAACTTTCTTTGTCCTTACTTTAGAAGCTGGGCTATAACAAAAGACGCTATAATTTCTCTTTCTATTCCTTGTTTTGTTCCTTTCCATCGATCAATTCCTATTCTTCTGCATGCTTCTATTTTTATGTTATTTGATTTTCAAATGTTTATTTAAATAGCATATAGCCGAATTTACTTATAATTTACTTAAGAACGTATAGTATATAAATATACTTACGAGATAAGGTAAGAATATTATTTATTTCAATGTGTAGCTATTAAAACAAACGAATTAAAAATCGTCTTACTTTTTTATATAGAAAAAGCCAGAAGAAAAAGTCGAAGAAAAGAAGGAAGTTGAAAAGGTAATAATTTTAAAATTGAAATGGAAGCATTTGATTGAATCATAGAGAAATTAATCGAATTTATTCTTACAGAAAAAGCTTGTGAAGAAAGAACAAGAAAAGAAAGAGGTAAAGATAGATTTTTTTCAACTCGTTTTGTTTAGACTTTTAGTTAATTTTTTATTTCTCTTATTACAGCAACTTAAAGCAGAAAAAGTGGTATCTCGCAAGCAGTCTGTTAGCAGAGTAAGTAACAGTCATTTAGAATTTTTATATATAATACTTTATAGAGTTACATGGAAGTATTCTAGAATTTCTCACGGAATGTTTTTACAGAATTTTTGTATCACGTAGAATTTTTTACATGTAAACTATTGTTAAGGAAACTAGTATTACTTTATATTCTTTTCTTTTATATCCTTTAATAGGTGGAAGAATTGCGAACAGAAAGTCGAAGAAGTTCTTTGGTAGCAACAGAAGAAAAGGTTAAACTTGCATTTATTCTTTTTAGTTTAATACTAGAACATTACGATTAGATGCCCATTCGCTTAACTGTAGAAATCCAATATTTTATTTATTTATTTATTTTTTTAATTATTTTTAATATGTAGATTTCCGAAGATGGCCGCATAACACCGCGACGCATGTCTATTCAAAAGGTACACGAGCACCGAATAATTATACACAAGCTCAAAAATCTCAGGATAAATACTGTGTTCATTTTAACACTTCATTTAAAAAATTAAATAACATTTTATAGAAAAGTCTGCAAAGTTTCCGTAATATATCAACAATTGTATTATAAAATATAATTTAAAAATTGTAATCTACGATAAATACGATTAAAAATAAAAATTATTCTAAGATTTTCGAGAGTGCAGATTCAAATCGCATAATGCTTTTTAGATATCATTTATTCAACTAAATGAATAGTCTCTTATCAATGAAAATCCTGTTATTTTTATATTAATTATTTTTTTCTTCTTTTTCACACGTATACAGGCGGAAGCAGAAGTCAAGATAGAAAGCAGACGTTCTTCCATCATTGAGAAGACAGTGACGGCCGAGAAGGTAAAAAATTATTTTTGGTTTCTTTTATTGTAATTTTCAAAAATTCTAATCATTCCTTTGTCAGTTCTTATTATTAACGTTGTGATTAATATCTGTGAGAAATTAGTCTATATACAATTTAAGAAAATTAAAATTGGGACAGTAAGTATCGTGTGTGACACTGACCTTCTTGCAAATGACACAAGAAGGCTAATAATACTTAATGTTAAATGTTTATGTGACATATATGTATTCAAGTAATCGTTAATTTTGATAATAAATGACAATCTGTAGATTAGTAATTAATTTAAATTACGTAAGGCAAACGTTCTCTAGCATATAAGTAGTAGTCCTACACGATAACGCAGACCGTTATGATATGACGTAGACCTATTTCACTGATTCGCTGTAAAGGAGATTGCCTTGACATAATTAGTGACAGAATTTTTGTTTTTAAATCATGTTTTTAGTAGAGCCTGATACACAGTTAAAACAACTAGAAGAAAATTTAATTTATAATTTTGTAAATATCTAGAATGTTTTAAATTCTATAATGTTTAAAATTTTTATTTTTTATTATTTTCGATTTTTAGACAGATAGAGAGACCCCGAAGTTTAGACCTACATTAACATCAACACAACACGTAAAGGTACACGAAACACAAAATATACACATTACAGAGTCACATAAAACATTTTGGAAATTAAAATGTATACACTGTCATTATAGATTTCGCCAAGACATAGTATTAAATATTACGAGCCCGAGCCTGACGATGAAATCGAGGTAAATGATTTAAGGAAAGAAAATTACTTGATATTATAATCGAAACATACATATTTATAAAAAATCGTGTTTGTAGGATATTTGGGCTTCTGTTCCAAAAGAACCCGAAATAAAATTCACTAGAAAAAGAGAGGTACACATTAAAAATTGAAACATACAATTTTTGTGTTATAGAGCAATTTGTTAATCATAATTTCATTTAATTATAGGATGTATTAAGTGTAAAACATCAATCAGTTATACACGAATTCCCTAAAAAATCAAACATGGAGGTATATTTCTATTTTATTGTTATTAAATGCTGTTTCCCTTAACATTGTTTTATCGTATAAAATACTTTCTAGGAAAAATCAAAAACACATTATACTAAATCAGAATTTCCTGAAAAATCAAACATCGAGGTATCTTTCATATTTTTTATTCACATTAATCTCATAGAAATTTTTTTACAATTTTATCGTACAAAATCATTTGTAGGAAAAATTACGACCTCGTTACATTGAACATCAATTCTCTGAAAAACCGAACATTAAGGTAGATATTTCTTTATGGATAATAACCATAATAATGAATTTTTTATATATTTTTTTTTTTATTTTTTTATCGTACAAAATTCTTTTAGGAGGGAAAATCACCACCACATTATACTAAACACAAATCTCCTCAGAAAATTAACATTAAGGTACATATTTTTTTTTATATTTTTTGTATCACTTTTTATATTTTTATCATTCAAAATTTTTTATAGGGAAAGTCACAACCAGAGTATACTAAACTCGACAAATTATCAATTCATAAATACGAGGTAGAGAATGAACGAATTCATTTCTTTTTCAATTTTTTTTCTTTAATTATATTTATTACGTTATTCATAAAAATGCAATTTTAGGATGTACCAATATCATTATCCGAGTCTGCACCACATAGATCTAGTACAGATTCAACACACGAGGTATACAATACTTTATACAACTACACTTCATACACTTTCGATAAAATTGTGAAAAATTGTGGTCATTAAACGAAAATAATTTTAGGGTTTTATTGAATCACAATCAAATATGCCTGGAAAGAAATTAAGTAGAAACGTGGAGGTAGATCATTATTATTTCTCTATTAATTCTCTTCTAATAGTCGTTCTGTTATTACAATCCTTGTTTCATTATAGGATGAGTCACAATCTAAATTAGTGCAATTCAAAGAACCGAATGAAGAAATAACAGAGGTAGTTAATTTTTTCTTTATAATACAACAGAGTCTCTACTTAAAAGTTAAAAGTTAAAAACGAAGATGGAATATTATATTCATTGATTTAAATCCATTCTTTTATCTTCTAATATATACAGTTTTTTGATATAAGAAGTCTTTTCAAATGTTTCGTATATTTTGATGTAAAAAAACACATTATTATTCTCTATTTTATCAGTTAAGACATTGTACACGTACTGATATATTGCATTAATATATCACATTATGTATAATATATTAATTGAATATAGATTTGTGCTGTATAATTATATACATACGTATATTTGGAAGTATATAATAAATGCCTTTTTCAATTACAAATACTATTGTTATACAGTGAAAGAATCAAGGTGAAAGTATTTGTGTTTATAAAATAAATAAATTAAATTAGAGGCTTTATTGTACGCCATATTACAAGGAAAATATAAATATTAATAAATAAGTAAATTTTAGGATACTCGGGCAGGTAGGCCTCGTGATTCTGATATTAAATTTATTAAGAAAATTGAAGTATTCACGTAGATTAAATATTTTATAATATTATGAAATTTATTTTCAATTTATTTTTTTTTCTTATTTTATTTCATATGCATTTATAGGATGTGTCCAAGATTACACCTGAACCATCTATACAAGAGCCAAATAATGAAATAGAGGTAGTTTTCTTTTTCTTTTTTTCCCTATCTCATTTCCTTCTATTTCTTATTTTCTACTTTTCTTTCATTCTCTTTCTTTAATGTATAATTTTCAAAAAATTTTCACGAATACACGATTTGTAGGATATCTGGGCAGATAGGCCACAAGAACCAGAAATTAAGTCAATTTGGAGAAAGGTACATGATTCGTTCGATTAAAGTTTCAATTATATAATAAATTGTGATCTTTTATTAACGAATAAGTGTCTAATTATTTTAGACTCCACAAATGACTAGCTCAGATTTGCCAGAAATACAACATATAGTACCTAAGGTACATACATATGTTCATCATAATATAAAATAACATAAAATTTTTTTTATATTTTTTTTTATATATTAATTGGACATGTTTTAGGACACTTGGAAACCAAATTTGAATGAAACAAATGACAAAACTCATACATTGAAACCCGAACAAAAATCGGAAACGCCTTCGGTTGATTCGATTGACAAAGCAGAGGTAGAATAGCATTGATACTCTTCTATCTCTCTGTTCAAATATTAAAATGGAACATATATTTTTTTTTCTTTTTTTTTTCTTTTAGGAAAAAGTTAAACCGAAATCAAAAACTCGAAAAAAGATTAAAACGGACGAGGTACATAGTATAATATATAATATACATATGTATGTGTGTACACTATCGTTCATAAATACTCGGACACTTGGTCAATATTTATTAGTAATATATAAATTTAATTAAAATATATGAATTAGTAATAAATTAATAATTAATTTAAAAATGATTCAAGACAAAAAAATTATTGTTGTTTGATTTATCTGTAATTTTGCAATTACCCCGATATTTTTGGACAATACTTGTATATACACATACGTATGTATACAAAGTACATGACGAAGCATAGTGTAATATAAAAAAAATACGATTAATTCTGATCGTTTTAGAAAGAGGAAGCGAAACCAAAATCTACCTCTCGCAAACTTGACAAAGCGAGCAAGGTACCACCTTTTCCCGTTATTGTATTTTAAAAATTTAAATTTTAATTGAACGCACGATATTTTTAATACTTTTTTTTTCCTTCGTTTGTAATTTTAGAAAAAAGAACCACTCGCACGACGTAGATCATCGACAAAATCAACAGAGGGGTCTCAGGTACAGGGAATAGAGAACACAATTACACAGTTTATAATATCACACGAATTTGTTACATTTCTTCCATTTATTTATTTTTTATTCTTTATCGTTGTGTATGTTATTCATTTGTATGAATATTATCTAGGAGGAAGAGCCTACGTTAGATTCTAAGCAAATGGACAATATTACGAATGGAACTAAGGTATATAAAATACATATGTGCAACTATATACATGCAGCTAGTACATCATTAATTAAAAAACATTATTTTTGAAAATATTAAGAATACTGAATATTAATTTGTTGATTGTGTTATTGTGAATTGTATTAACGTAGTTATATTGACTCTTTGCATTGGGAATACTAACATGTTGCATTACAACATGTTTTCTTCGATGATATTAATTGTCAATCATGTTGACACAAATGTTATTGTATTCTATAATTATATGCAATTATTTGAAGCTAAGATGCACGTATTATCACAGATTTTGATTACAATCATTAGACTGCGGATCTCCGTGGAATTTCATATTTTTATGAATAAAACTAAAAAATTGGAAATTATTCTACTTTATTTAATGTATTTAAAAGTGCAAAGAAGCGTTCTCTGTTTTTGCATAAAACTCCGTAGTCTAATAATCATTTTTAAGAAGAGACATTATAAAATGTAAATGTACGTTCAGATAATCTTAGCTGTGATAAGCAAATAATTTTGAACTGAATCGTTGCAAGAAAATCATTCCCGAGCGCAAAGGGTTGACAGTCAGCGAATAAATTTTGAACATTTTCTATGATTTTTTTTTAGAAAGCGGAAGTCGTCACGAAAGCTAAAACCGTTGGAAAGGAAGAAAAGAAGGTAGAAAATGAACGCGTAATTTTATCGTACAATACAATTTACTTCATGTCGCACATACATTAAATACACATTAAATGACTCGTACTCAGATACTTTAAATTCACGTGCATTAATTTTAGGAGGAACTCAAACCCACACTCAAAGTAGAAGAACCTAAGGTACATAAAACGTATACAACATACATATATATATATACACTATTTATCGATGTTCGCCTTACAATACGATACGATTGATTTTTAGAAAACAGAGCCACCAAAATCAAAGGTCACTCTCGGTAAACCCGAGGAGGCTAAGGTACACAGATTATACATTTTTCGATATTAATTCTCAATAATGTCAAGAGATAACGTTTCAAGAATTCTGATATTCTTAATTGATTTAGTATTATTAACGTATTAACTGAAAACTTACTGATTTCCCTAACGAAATCGTTATCGGTACATAAGATTATTAACTTTTAGAAGGAGGAACCTGTCACGAAACTCAAAACACCTATCATTAAACCCGAAGAAGCAAAGGTACACGACAACACTATATCAAAAATCATTTAACTTAAATACACAGTCGTTTTTCGAGTACACTATCCTCGACATGTTTACTCTTTTTAGAAGGAGGAACATATCACGAAACCAAAAACATCTATTGTTAAGCCTGAAGAGGCAAAGGTACACAACATTACGTCAAAAATCATTTATTTCGTGTACACAATCGTTCCTTTAGTATTCCTAACACTATTCTTGACATACTTGCTCTTTTTAGAAGGAGGAACCTATCACGAAACCCGAAACACTTACCGCTAAGCCTGAGGAGGCAAAGGTACACAACACTACATAAAAAATCATTTGTTTTTCAGTAAACAAACAGTCGTTTTTTTAATATTCCCAACACTGTCCTTGACATATTTACTCTTTTTAGAAGCAGGAAGTTATCACGAAACCCAAAACACTTATCGCTAAGCCTGAAGAGGCAAAGGTACACGACACTACATGAAAAATCATTTATTTCGTACACACAGTCTTTTTTTAGTACCCCCAGCTACCCTTGACATATTTATTCTTTTTAGAAGGAGGAGCCTGTCACAAAACCCAAAACACCCGCTGCTAAACCCGAAGAAACAAAGGTACACAACATCGCGTCAGAAACCATTTATTTTCCGTACACAGTCTTTTCTTTTTAGTATTCCTAACACTATCCTTCACATATTTACTCTTTTTAGAAGGAGGAACCTGCTACGAAACCTAAAGTCACACTTGGTAAACCCGAGGAGGCTAAGGTACATGAGATCCTTTTTTGCTTAGATATAAACTTTTTTTTCCTAAATGCAAGATTCTTTTTTTTTTTTGCGTGTTACGTCTTTTTTGTACGAACACAAAGTCACACGATGGCCTTTTTTTTTTAGAAAGAAGAACCTGTTCCGAAACCTAAAACCACTCTTGGTAAACCCGAGCCACAAAAGGTACACGAAATTAAACTTGTGTGTTTATGACGGGGTGTACTCACTGATAACACTGTTCGTGAATAGTATTTCTAAAATTTTCTCGAAAATATTGCTTCTAGCAAATCAGGAGCAATACAAAAATTATTCAAAATATAGAAAAGTACATAAAAGTTTCGACAGCTTAAATGCCTCCATTGAAACTTTTGGAAATAATTTTTTACATAGAATATGTTCGATTTAATTCTATAAATGTTATTATTTTTTAATTATTTAAAATACGAATAAATTTTCCAATTCCAAGAAATGGAATACTTAGGTCTTTTTTAATTGATACTTATGCAATATTGTACGATATTAACAAATCTTTTTATGTAATTTTATTATATTTAATTATATCCGTATTTATTAAACATTTCAATGAAGTATATAACACATTTGGTGTAAAGAATTATGCCTCACAAATATGTTTGCGAACAATGTGTAAATGAATGACAAACAAATGCTGAACCGTTCACAAATGAAGCCAGTGAGAACGCATCATAGCACGAAACACACATGATATTTCTAATCATTTTTTACACAAATCCCATTTTTTGATGTAACGTAACCTTTTTACTTCAATTTTTCATCTCACGAAAAAACACGACATATTAATTACGATATGAATCATATCCTTCCACACAAGTGTTTATAAGTGTATATCATACTTCCTTCAATTTATCATTTTAAACATGATACTTCTAATTACAGCATAAATTTCATCTATATCACGTAATTTCTTTACTTCAACTTTGCATCTCTACTAAATGAATTTTTTTTCAGCAAACACTATATTGAATCATCATAATAAGTAACATAATCATACTTTTTTTTTCAGCAACCTCTAAGAATATCATCGTAACAAGAAATATAACAATTCATCGAATCATCATTTTTATGTAAATTATCACTGGAGAAATTTTTCGAAATTATATCGTTAAATGATCATTTGCTTTATCTTTTTCGCAGGTAGAAGAACAGCCGAGAAAAGTCAGTCTGAAACCTGGAACGAAGGTAACAAAATTAATTATAAAAATAATTCAAAGTAATAAATCATTAAGAGCCAATATTATCATGATGCAGTATTTTATTTATAATCTTTTTTAAACGTTTTATTTTCAATTTATATCATTAAATTTTTTTAACACTGTAGTTGTAAAAGAAGATTCCAAAAGCTGAATCCTTTGAGTTTATGAAGTGAATATTTAAATGAAGAGATCACAGAATTCCCAGCAATAGAGAATTATTTTTCTCAGATCATAGTCATTATTAACTTTTTAATATTGTCATGATTATAGAAACTTTTCTGGTTAGAGAACAACGTTAACGTCTAATTTTTTTAAATTACAGATCGAAGTGGAAGCGAAGACGTTGAACAAAGTGGAACTCAAGGTGAGTTGGTCTTCTTTCTCTCGGACATTATTCATAATTAAATGAGGAACTTTTACTTTATGGGTGTAATTTCATTTTGGTATTCGAACTGGTGTACAATAAATAGTCGTTGAGAATTCTTTTCAATATCAAACGATACGTTAAATGCAGCCAGCGGAACCGAAGGCGAACATGGAGAAATTTGGACTGCGTAAACCACCGAAATACGAAATTAAAGCCGAGAGCTTTCAGTCGGTCCGACTTAAACCGGTTTCGAAGGAGCCGAAAGCACCTGAAAAAGCTGAAAATGGCATTATAATTGACTTGAAGGTATTCCCGCGAATAGGAATCTAAATATACATACACTATACTCTTCTTCTTTCTCTTTCTTTCTTGTTCTCTACTCTCTCTTCTCTGTACATTTATACGCTCGACATTTACACATGTACATATTACATTGGCTGTCTATTGATTTTCGATCGTTCTACTTTTACTATGATTATGAGAAAGGTATCTTTCCGCACACTGAACAATTCTTTCCATAATACTGGTGCTTCTGAAGTCTAAAATGTTCGCGCTACATTCACACTGCAACTATGAAACATTCTCTTTCATACGCTAAACAATTCTTTCTATAATACTGGTGCTTGTACAATGATCATTCTTTCTTATCGTGACGATGAAAAGTTCTCTTTCACACATCGAATGATTCGTTTCGCGATACTAGTGCTTCTAAAATTATCGTTTATCACTCTCACACTGCGACTATGAAAAATTCTTTTTCACATACTGAGCAATTCTTTCTATAATACTGGTGCTTCTAAAATCTATAATGATCATTCTTCTTTTACCGTTACTATGAAAACTATTCTTTTTCACACGCTAGATGATTCTTTCCACTTGTGCTTATAAAATTACAAAATTTCGATCATTTCATTAATACCAAATTCAATATCCGGTATTTGGTATAATCTACTGCCGTTTTTGATATAATTCTACGCTTAGTTTCCTTCCTCCATGTTGATAACAATGATACAGGTTGCAAGGTGCTGTTTATAATGCGAAGACTCTTTCATTCTCTTCTCATTCTTCCGATTCTTAAAATCTCAGCGAATCGTTAACAAGACCGATTAATTCGAACTATAAATATTATTACTGATATTATGATTAATATAATAACAATTTCTAAGATGTCTCAGATATCTGCCTCTCCGATTGGAATTCTCTATGCTGAAGTCAATGTTCTATCTGTCGTTGTTTCTTCTATTGGAATTTTTATTATTGTATATGAAGGCCACAAGGGAAGATATTAATAATCCATGTTTCTCATTTATTTTATAAAGGCGCCGATAAGTTTCAAAATTACACATGTGTTGCTACGATTTTCTTTCATTGGATTTTGAAATTAAATATATACACATTGATTGTCGTAAAATCACCTCGTAAATTTATTATTAAATGTCTATGTATTTATATGAAATCTAAAAATCTAAAGATATATAGAATGGACATAATAAATTGCAAAATTATGCATATAAAATATTCAAATATTGAAATATTTAGTAGATGGGAATATTTTTGGCCAGGTTATTTCCATTTCCAACAATGTACGATGTACAATATATGTTATACATTTATAAAAAAAAAAAATCTAAAAAGTGCAAAATACAGTAAAAAACATATAAAATATTCAGAGTATAATACATTAAATTAAGATTATTTATTCCTTAAAACAAACAATAAAATTTATTCTTTAATTATTACAATTGAACACAATTCGTTATAGCATTAAAATCTATTTTCACATAAAGGTATAAACTTCTATAAAAATTCTCACTACAATGATACTCTCTAACATAAAAGTTTGAACATCAACAAAAGTGCGCATTCGTCTTTTTTCCCATGTGGGCTTCATTTCGATTCGAGTCTCGCGATTCTCGCCTAAAATTAACCGAAAAAAAAAAAATTAATCAATCACGCAGAAAACTGAGAAAGTGGAGAAGACTGAAGCTAAAAAGGCGAAAATCACGAAAGCCAGCAAGGAGAAGAGTTACGAGCTTCCAGAGATCCCAGATTACGAGAGACCGGTGTTGGAGAAGCCACAAGAATTCGATTTCGGTGACCACGTGCCTCGTGAGAAAAGCAAGTTGGATAGACCAGCCACACAAGTAAGAGAATCGTTGCTCTCGTTCTTCGTTCCGCTCCAATTTATGCAAAACTTTATCTCTATAATGGATTTAATACTGTTATTAGTGTCATTTATTTGAGTTACTAATGATTCTTGTTTTCCACGCGGCGGGCAGAAGTTCGATTCCAAGGTGAGTAATGGCTCGTTATTAATACGAGAATGAGAAAATGATTTTGCCAAGCTGCTTCGCTTTACGTCAGAAACAGTAAGAATTTTGCAATGTCTCGGGCTAAGTGTGGTCGACGGAGATTCGTCAAATTTCGTAAGCTCGAACGTGATCAAAACGGGGATACGGTCGTGCCGATTACGCGATATTCACTCGTTTATCCCAGAGTTGGGTGATATATTACTTTATTCAAATAGTAAATAGTTAATTTTATTTTTTTATATCATACGATTACTTAAGTATTTTATTGTATCGAGGAAAGTTTTTAAATTAATAATTTTAAGGTAGTTTAGTCTTACTAAAATTATTGAAATCAAACGTGTTATTAAAGATATTGTTTAAATATGCTTTAAATTTTTTTTTTTATTTGAATTATTATATATTATCATTGGTTTATTACCATAACAGTTTCTAAAAATCAATTAATTTTGGAAGTTTTAATTTAATTACTAATCTTTATCAACAAAAGTGAAATACGAAATATTAAATATCCTAAACTTTACTAATCTAGTGTAATAGGCTACTTGAGGATTAATTATATATTTAATTGCACAATTAAAATTTAACTTACTACTTAGAATATTACCTTATTCCAAGTGTACCCAATTCTGGATTTTGTCGTAATAAGACGTAACACTCTCATTGAAAAAAAGTCTTAGGACAAATGCTACATTCGATATATAAAATTGTACAATAAATATTAAAACGTATTATCATATAATAATTAATACTATAAAATAAAGCATCTGCCGATCGTATTATAAAATACACGTGTATTGAACGACACACATCCCGGGTATTAAAAACTACTGTCCTAAAACTTCCAAGTGAGAGCGTACTTTTAAGGACAGGAGCAAAGTTATTTATTCACAGAGAACGATCGTAACATAGTTCAGAGATTTTTCCCGCGATTTCGGTCTAATATTAATCAAAATTCGCGATTCGTCGGGGCCGCGCTCTCATGGTCGTAGACACGGTGCGGTGACACAAGAAATCCTCGCTGGCGGATTGGCAAGTGGTTCACGCTCGTGGTTTACCACTGATAAAAGATCGCCGACACAAATACCACGGTATAATCCTGGATCGATCCTCTCCCGATCGTAATTAACGCGACACGCTCGTACACGAGGGGCTAATAATCGAACGAATAAAATGACCGTTTGGCAACCGATGGATCCCATGTCCACCACCAGCCTGCATCCGGATGCCGAAAGAGGGGGGGAACTATTTTGGCAAATAAACGCTCGTATATCACCCCCCTTTGGTTCCCTGATTTTTCGCCGCTTGAAAATTAGGATGGAGAAAATGTCGATCGCTATTTTCGGTGTAATTGCGTCCCGCTCGCGCCCGACCATATCTCGTCGCTTCGATTCGTCGAGGGAGAGATCAGTCTCGATTCAGTCTTAATCTCAGCACGATCTGTGATCGCGATCGCGTTCTAGCAGTCGCCGACGATAAACGGTTCCCGAACATTTGGTAAATCGGACCGATCGACGTGTTCAATTTGATTCGAATTGTTCAATTTCCCCGGGCTCTTTATTATTACGTTGAGTTTCTTCTTACATGAACGAATATATCGTTCGATCGTGATCGCGATCGCGTTCGAGCGGCTCGAAGGCAAATGTGATTTTAAAAATTGTTTCACTTCGTTGTTGTTCCGAGCGACCAAGAAAGTTCTGATGTTCCTCTTTCGGTGGAAAATATAATTGAAGAGGAACTATTTTAAAGAAACAGAAGAACTATTTTAAAGACCTTTTTCAATAAATAAAATTCTTCCCTTTTCTTGTGAGTTGTTAGTCTTCGGACGGATCGTAGATATTTACTGCGTTCAATCATAGAAACATTTGTGGAGAAACATTACGAACAAAATAAGTGAATTACAAGAGAATGTAAGATCGTAGGTGTGATTTTTGAAAAAATTAAATCGCTTGTATGAAGGCTTTTCATTTATTCAATTTACTCACTTAATATTAATTTCTCGGATTGTTATTTGTTTTCTAGCCTGGATAATCATTCAAAGAATATATATATATGTCAGCAATTGAGAAATAAAAATACTGTGGAAACGGCGTTGGAAGAATTTTTTATTTTTCATAATTGAATGGCAATTGTTGAATGGAAATAAGAAATTATTCGATAAAATTCACCGATGAATTTCAGTGATGAGTTTTCTTTTCTTTTCTTTTAACGTTTTACCTCTTACTTCAAGTTTTCTACTTCAATTTTTGACATTGAACATTATTTTCAACATAACAGAGAAAATGTACTACTTGAGGTAAAATGACCCAATATTAGTTTCTCCATTGAAAACATGATTAAATATAAAAATATTTTGATATATCGAATATTTAAATGTAATATCTGATATTTGTATAATATTCATCGAACAAAAGTCACTGTCAAATGTTTTAAGATATTCATAAAATTCAGCCGAGAAATGATACGTACTAATCGATGAGAAATTTCTCGAGATGTTTTCGTAATTTTATAGAAATATAAAAGTGGGTCGAAAAGAACGTAACAGGGTTAATCACGTACCATTAGATTTTTTTAAAGAATAACATTGATAATTCCACGAAATTCTTCATTCTTCGATTATTTGATTATTCACATGACACATTATATATCAATATAAATACAAGCATTTGTACATTTCTTCTTCTTCTTCTCCAAAAAAAAAAAAAAAAAAAAAATCTGACAGAATTTTCTTGGTTACGCGATATACATAAATTCTCGTTCGTTCGATCGCAATTACATGTTTATCTATATCGAAGTGACAGGAAACGGTCAAACGCTTTAGCTGTCGCTTGTCTCTCCAAATTTTCAAACACAATGCAATCATGACTGATTATTCGTTTTCTCGCGTGCTTAGCCGAAGGTGCCTGAAATCAAAGCACCTGAGACACCGAAGATCGAAGTTATCAAAGACGTAACACCGGCTGGAAGCAGAAAGAGTTCCCTGATACCTGGTAGCGGCACAACCAGTCGACGAGGCTCATTGATACCACCGGAGGAATTGGGTCGCAGACCCAGTTTGATTATCAGTGACGAGGTATGTTACGGATTATGTTTATCCACGAGGTATATCGGTTATGCTTCTCTGATTATCGAGTGAACAGCTACGATGGTATCGTTCGCAATGATTAAACAAACGTCTTGAATTAGTTAAACTATTTTCGTGATTGTCTGAAATTCCATTTCTTACGGTTTCGTTCAATTGAATTGCAACGAAATTGCATTCGTTGCGTCTCCTCGGCGCGTACGTGAAATTTTCGATTATTTAATTATTCGAATAATTATTGAATTGCTTAGTGATCGGATTTCTTGATTGGTTCGGAATTATTATTTAACTATTCAACCATTCATTTACTCAACTTTTGTACAGCATTCTTGACTAAACGAAATTATGTACTGTTCCACGTATGACCATTCAATTGTTTGATTTAATTATTTAATTATTAATTGTTACTCAACTGTTCATCTATTCGACTGTTATACAATCAATTCATCGTTGAAACCGATACCATCGCAGCCACTCCGCCTCGACGATTAAAGCGATTTGCTCCGGAACGAGTCCGTCTGGACGACGACGACAGATCGAACCTTTTGGATCAGTAACGAATTTTATCGCGAAACTCGTTAATCAAGGTCTCTTTGTAAGATTGCCAAGCAATGTTCTTAATAGCCCGCGATGTCTAATACCTTCCCAAAAATAAACGCATTCGGACCTATTTTTGTGCAATTACTCATTACTAATTTTTGATTCGGAGCTGACTGGGCGTGTCCAAGAGCCGAAATCAGTGATAGATCATAAACGACGACAGATTAACGTATCAAAGGATACGAGATATGTGTGCAATGCCGTGACAGTTTTTCGTTGCTTTCTGGCGACGAAAAGTAACGTTTTCAACGGAGCAAGTCGATTAATCGCTCGAGAGGAACACTCGCAGGTTGCTCTTCGTCTCAGTTTTTCCTTTCCATTAGTTAAATTCTCTTGAGCTTAGTGGAGTTCAATTCTCGACTGGGTCAGTGGACCGTGGATTTTTGCGCATTTTTATGTTTTTGTGAACGTAATTGAAGAAATGGGATCTAAATAGAAATATGCTTCGTCTATTAAATATTGTATTAAAAACTCTGCCATTTTTAGATTTGATTCTGCGCCTTTCATATTTTACAGAATTATGTAGAAATGAGTAGTTTATGGATCAGAGATGTGATCCATAGATGTTGACTGTGAATGTTTATACATTTATTAAAAATTGAGTAGTGTAAAGATTAATTAGAAATAATAATTTATACAGTACATTAAATTATATACAGAAATTTACATTATTGGTGGAAAATTTTAGTTTATATATTTTACGAGAAATCAGTTAAATCTTTAAAAACCTATGTTATAAACATATGATTTCTGTGAAAAATTATGAACGAGTTATTTTGACCACTTTATATAATAATTCTAAATTGTTATATAAAGTCTTTCATTGAATCTAAGAATTTACAAAAAATATCGCACAAAAATTACGCACAATTTCATAAATCACATATGTATAATCAATCATATAAACGTCAATTTTGATCGATGAGGGTAAAACAATTATTATCTGTGTAACATTAATCTTTAATTAATAACAAAATTAGTGGAAAAATCAATACAGATACAACATACAAACTTGTCATCAATAGTATATAAAAAATATATAAATAATATGTACGATAATTGTATAATTTAAATAATTTATATATTAATATATAATTACATAAAATATATAAAATAAAATATTTAATAAATCTCACGAAACAGATCTCTATTAAAGTCCCACTTCTTTGATAACATTCATAAAAGTATGAGTTCTCGTAAACATTTGCAGCTTGTTTATCTCGGCGTTAC
>CAJDYZ010010043.1:49680-65371 GCA_903986555.1 Heterotrigona itama | reverse complement strand
TTTTTTTTTTGAAAAAAAAAACGAAACGTGACACGGTCATCTCTCTGCACAGAGTATCCATACAAATTTGTAAAGGTGCTGAAGTCCCAGCAACTCGTAGAAAAGGAAACGTTGACATTGGTCTGCGAGTTGGATGATGAGGGTGGTGAAGTTAAATGGTTCAAAGGTGATCAAGAGATTGTACCTGACAAGAGGTAATGCACGAATTTCATATGCACTTGATCCTTTAATTCCTTCAGTAGTGAATTTTGTTTCAATATGTACCGATAAATATTTTTCACTATTTTATTAATATAAACTTTATATTATTTGTATGTACCTCATTTGTTCTTTTTACTGCGCTGCTTTAGTAATTATATCAAAATTGAAATATATAATTTGAATACAGTTTTCTTATATAACATAAAAGTTAAAAAATGCAAATACAATGATGTGCAGGGTACAAATCAAAGAAGATGGCAGAAAGAGGAAGCTCATCATTAAAGACGTGAAAGTTACAGATGCCGGTCAATACTCGTGCGTGAGCAATGCCGACAAGACTGAAGCCGAAATAGTCGTAAATTGTAAGTTCATTTAGTTAGGTTCATGTATAAAATCTATCAACCCTGAGACAGTGAAGAGTTAGTATTTCACTTAATATTTTTTTTCTACCTAGCACAAAATAAATTTTTATATTAGATTCTTTTATTTCAATATTTCAGCTTTGAGGGTTGCTCTAGTAGATAATGATTTAAGGGAAAGTTTTATATTTTTATTTTTCTTGCTTTGATTTTTATTTTATTGTGTTTTTTTTTTTATTCTTACATTGAATGTTTTAGCTTTTCAAGTACTTAATAATTGACTATAAAGACACATTTATAAATATTAGTATTACATTTATTTTATAATTATACAGTTATTCTTCTCCGGTACTCAGAAATTAGAATAACTTAATAACTAGAAAAATCAAATTCCTCAGACGCGAACCGATTCAACAAGAAGTTGAAAGACACGGTGGCAGTGGAAAGAGAAAAATTGGTACTGGATGTGGAACTTCAAGACCAGACCGCACCTGCCGTCTTCTTGTTCAATGGGAAACCGATCGAACCTAACGAAAGGATCGAAATTAAGAATTTGGGCGGTGGTAAACATCAGCTGGTCTTCAACAGATTAGAAATGAGCGACGACGGTGAAATTACTTGCGAGAGCGGACAATTGACAAGCAGCTGTAAACTCACGGTGAACAAAGGAGAGAGTAAACCAATCGCTGAAATTCCCGATAAAGTCGAAGGTCCTTCTAATCAACCACTCGTATTCGTTGTCCCATACAAGAGTAAGTGTCGTTTTTCTTCTTTCTGTGAACAGATTTAACTTTTTTGACATTTAAACATATGAATGAAGCAATACGATAACATTCACTGAAGTTTGAAGGAATATAGAGTAATCGCATAGATTGTGAATTTTTATACATTTACGCAAAAATTCAAAGATTTAATAACGCGCAGAATGCAAATATATAAAATGTCTAAAATATATATAATACTCGCTATAATATTATTGGGTGAAATAGATCTTCACTTGAGATTAATTTCTGTAATTATAATCAAACATTTTATATTTTATATAATTTAACATTTTGATTAACATTTAATGTTTTCAATTGTGATAAAAGTAATTGCTCGAGCACATTGGAAAAAAATAATCATTGTAGAATGAAATTTTTTAAATCACACAATATATTGTGATTAAAAAATATGATAAAGGTTCTTCTAGAATGAAGTTCATTTCTTCTAAATGGTAAATTTCTTATTGAAAAATTCAGAATAGCTGTTAACTGTTTCATTTGTTATTATCGTATCACTTTCATGTTCAATATCTTATTTTCTCCCAAAATATAATATTTAAACAAATTGATTGATATTACATAAATTGAACATTTTTGAGAAGGAAGAAAATACTTTCAAATTTAAAGCTTATGTATATAATAATTTTATAAAATGATATTCTGAATGATAAGAATTTCAAATCTATCGTCTTCTAAGAATATTATTCTCGTTTATACAGTCGAAGGAACGAAACAGAGCCAGGTAGAAGCTAAACTGTTGAAAGACGGCAAAGCATTACCATTGAAGGAAGTAGAAATCGTTGTTGGTGAAGACAAAATCACGTTCAAGATCAAGAAACCTTCTCATGATCAGTCTGGTATTTATCAAGTGAAGATTAGTAACAACCAAGGAGAGGAAGTCAAAGATGTGAATATCAACATGCAAGGTAAATTAATCGATAATTGTTATTCTTGCACTGTTATTCAAACATGTTCTATTCGTTTCTCTCCTGATTTACATAAAAAAAAATTTATTTCTTCGACGGTTATCTTGAAAATTTTAAAATGTGATGTTACTTTGTTCTTTGTATTTATTGTAGTTTCTTGTTGTTTATTTGTTTAATTCAATCTTGTTCTTTATTTTCTTGACTTTAAATGTATGTTTCTTAATCACTTTGCATGTTCATAATTGTTGAAATTATTATTGTAATATTAAATCTTTGTAATTTGAAATTTCAAATGAGATAACAATTGTCAGTGATTTAAATAATTTTTTAATAATTATTCAGGTACGATATTCGTCTAATTTTTTGTAAGTATTCTTATACTTGTGAAGTGCAGATAATGGAGGTGTACATAACAGGTTTGTAGATCGATAATGGGAATACGTATGATTATGTCGTAGGAAGTTAATCCTAGTATCACAAACTTCGAAATCCATTCAAAAACTTTCGTATTCTCTACATAGTGCACTATACTATTGATTCGAAACTCTCAAAATCCAAGTAATTTATTATTTCTACAACTAAATATACGAAAATATTACGATATCATTGTACATAATAAAATGTGAATTCGTTTTTATCGAACTGAGTTTGTGTACAGATTGAAACTTATTGTAATCGTTCGTATATTGAGATTTGATTTTCTGAAAAAATTTAGAAAAAAGATAAATAATAAAGAATTATAAAAATAAGTATATCTATAATATATTACCTATAATATAAGTATACCTATTAATATAACTAGTATATATATATAATATACCTATAGCAATATAGTTATACTAGTATATTTAAAATATAACTAATGTAAAATTGAAAATAACTTCACTTCACTTCAGAAAAGGAAAAAATAAGCATGTTGGATTTCGAGAGTTTCAATTTTAGTTTATGTTTCATGAGCTCACAATGTTTCAATGTTTAAATTTCGAGAAATTTAAAAATCAAGTTTCGACTCATAATATATGTAATAGTTCTTTCACTCGCCTCGTTCCCGAACTCACAAATGATAACCACACCATTCATTGTAACTAACTTAATCGTACAAACCTCATTTAGATGTGCCGTCTCCACCTACGGACGTTGACGTCACCGAGGTCTTCCAAGACTCCTGCGTGGTGTCGTTCAAACCTTCAAAAGACGATGGTGGATCACCAATCACGAAATACGTGATCGAACGTCTCGATCTCAGCTTGAAGGCTCAATGGGACAACGTTGGCGAAATTATGCCGGGCGAGAAATGCGTTTACAAAGTGAAAGACCTTGTAGCGAAAAAAGAATACAAATTCCGTATCAGAGCTGTGAACAAACTTGGCTCCAGCGAGCCCGCGATGTTTGGAAAGCCAGTACTTGCGAAAGATCCATGGGGTATGTATGAAGTTATTGGTTTTGAAGTAAAATCAAGTGTACGAAGCTACGAATTTTATGGAAAGTATATATAAGTCATAAGTTGTATTAATTGTTAATTGATGTATAACTTAGTGTATGTATAACCTCCCCGATATTTTGTAAATTTGTCTCTTTTTTTTCTGTAAATTTGTGAATAGTCTGAATGACCATCGTAGCAGTCTAACGCAACTTCGATTTTGATGAAAGTATACTCAGTTTACAACACATTTTGTAATGAAAGTTGTGAAAATCAATTAAAATTTCTAGACATTTCTAGGAATGAAAATTCGTCAATAAAGAGAAATAATTTCTTCGACGCTACAATTTCTCGAAATTAGGATCTTTGGAAATTGGAATTTTTTTTTAAATCGAAACTTTTTGCAATTGAATCAAAATTTTTAGAAAATTCTTAGAAGAGAAAAGAGGAACGTTCAAGTAGAAATTAGGAAGGTTTAAAATCTTCAGAAATCGAAATGCTTTGAAACTTGAAATGTTTAAAAATTGAAATTGAAGATTTTAAAAATTAAATTAAATCTCTAGCAATTTAATCGAAATTAAAATTGAAATTAAAATTTCTTATTTCTTTAAATTAAATATTTCACTTGTGAAGATATTCTCGTGATGAAATGAAAGAAACATCCTTATTCCTGTCCAATAGACGAGCCAGGCAAACCCACAAACGTAGAAGTAGTGGATTGGGACAAAGATCACGCCGACTTAAAATGGGTGAAACCAGAAAGTGATGGTGGAGCACCAATCACAGGCTACATAATCGAATACAAAGAGAAATTCGGTAAAGAATGGGTGAAAGGCAAAGAAATCGAAGGAAACGTAACGGAAGCTACCATCGATGGTCTTAAAGAAGGCACCCAATACGAATTCAGAATCAGAGCTGTGAACAAAGCTGGACCTGGTGAACCGTCAGACGCTACGAAACCAATTATCGCCAAATGTCGATTCGTCAAACCGTATATCGAGGGTGATGGTTTGACTAATTTGGTCATCAAGAAAGGACAAGTGATCAAATATGATATTAAATACGCTGGTGAACCCGAACCGGAAGTCCATTGGTTCCTTGGAGAAAAAGAACTTGTTCAGGACGCAGCTGAAAGAATTACTATTGATAAGTACGAGAGGAACACGGTGTTGACTGTTAGAAAAACGACTAGACCAGATTCAGGCAAATACAAGCTGGTTTTGAGTAATAGCTCTGGAACCTGCGAGAGCATCGGCGACGTCGTTGTACTTGGTATAATTTTTGTTTCCTATCACTTTCCTCTGTTATGTTCTTCAATTTGTGAATCTCTACTGCATATTTGCAGACTGGAATATTTAAAAATTTTAGAATTCAGAATATTAGAGTATTAGAGATTTAGTGATTGAGTTGTTTGCTCTTTTCAATAGATGAAATAGATTGAAATTTTGGACCAATGAATTTTAATATACTGGAAATAAACTAAATATATGGGAAATTAGGTTCAATCAAATTTTAAAACGTTATATTATTAAATTATTGAAATAACTCTAAAAATACTAAATTTCGTTGTCAAACAAAATAATGAATTGTTCGAATTTTTATTATTTTTATTATTAGAATTTTAAAAATTAATTGAACTTATTATTTTTATTACTTTAATTATATTATTCCAAATTCAGAAAATTTTTTTTTTAAATCATCGAACTATTGATAAACCATACCTCTATACCACGAAAATATTTTATAAATGATTTCTCCTTCTTCCTCTCTTTAGACAAACCATCGAAACCAAGAGGTCCACTGAAAGTCGAAGAAGTCCGTGCAGACCACGTGAAGGTAAAATGGCAAAAACCGGAAGACAATGGTGGTACAGACATTACCGGTTATGTTTTGGAAAAAATGGACATGGACACTGGACGATGGATTCCTGCCGGCGAAGTGGGACCAAACGAAGACACATTTACCTTTAGTGGTCTAACTCCGAAGAAAAAATACAAATTCCGTGTGAAAGCTGTGAACAAGGAAGGCGAATCCGAGCCACTCGAAGTCGACGAGGCAATTCTTGCCAAGAATCCATATGGTAAATGAGATTATTAATAATTTGCGAAAGATCGAGAGGAAACATTCAATTAATATTTGCAGTATTTTAATCAAATTCTTTATCCTTGTTATTTCGATTTTTGTCAGACGAGCCCAGTAAACCTGGTAAACCAGAAATCTTCGATTACGATAACGTTAGCGTATCCTTGAAATGGACTAAACCTGAGAGCGATGGTGGTAGGCCAATCACTCACTATACCGTCGAGATGAAAGACAAATTCGCGGTGGATTGGGTGGAGGTGACGAAAACCACTGATGCCACTCCGGAAGCAAAGGTTGAGGGCCTGAAAGAGAAAATGGTTTATCAATTCCGAGTTCGTGCACACAACAAAGCAGGTCCAGGACAACCTAGCGAACCTACGGACAACCATCTCTGCAAACACAAGAACCGTAAGTTTACTTTTAATATATTTAAAATTATTTACGAAAATATCCCGCTGTTTATCGCGGAAAAATTTTTTTATTAGTTCACGATACTTAATATAAAAGAACTTTGTACGTATGAAAGTATTCAAACATTTATCACAGGAGAACTTTTATGTAGCACATGTTGCTCCTTTGCGAAGAAAAAAAAAGAAACCTCATTCAAACTTCATTTTTGAGTTATCGCTATAAAAATGTTGCAGAAATAATTATTCATTAATTATAAAAATCTCATTCATTGATCTTTATAATTTGACCGGTATATATGATTTCAGTTAAGCCAAGAATCGACAGAACCAACTTCAAATCCGTGATCATCAAGGCTGGACGAACGCACAAATGGTCTGTGGACATCATTGGAGAACCACCGCCAGAAGTTAAATGGGTCTGGAGAGATAATATCCCTCTAACTACCACGGAACGCATTAAGATCGAAAATGTCGATTATCATACAGACTTTACCATCGTGAACACGACGCGGAAAGATACTGGAAAATATACTCTCAAGGTGGAGAACGTTAATGGAAGTGACGAAGAGACTGTTGAACTTACAGTTCTTGGTAAATTTAAATTATTTCCAAAATTTAGTCATAGATGATTACAACTATCTGTTCACGTTCGTTGAACAACTAGCATATTCCACATTTTATTTTAAAATGTCAGACAATCTTACTTTTCGTGTATTTTTCGAATTCTCTAATTTTCTAATTTTCAATCAACAAGAAAATAAATAAATTTGAAACTTCTTTGGTTCGTGAATTGGCATAAAAATATTCAAAGACTTGGATTTTATAAGGACAAGAGTGAATAGAATTACTTTTGTTATCCAGGCAAACCGGAAGCACCAAAGGGTCCATTGGAAGTAACAGACATTACAGCAACCTCGGCAAAGGTGAAGTGGGAGAAACCAGAAGACGACGGCGGTGTCCCGATCAAAGAATACGAGATCGAAAGGTTGGACACGAAGACTGGCAAATGGGTGAGAGTGGGAAAAATTCCAGGCAATTCGCCGAATACAGAATTCGAGGTGACTGGATTAAATCCAGGCAGCGAATACAAATTCCGTGTAACTGCCATCAACGACGAAGGTGATTCCGAACCACTTGAAAGCGAACGTCCGATCATCGCTAGAAATCCATACGGTAAGTTTAAAGGCGGGATTTAAATCAAAGGAATATAAAGAAAATATAAATATAATTTTTACTATATACTTGTATAATGATATTTATCATGAACGTTTATATCTGAAATATTACTTTTGCTTCAACAAACGGAAAGGATATTAAGATTAATATTTTAACAATATGATTAGTATGAAAAATACAATGATTATTGTATTATATCACTACGATTTTTAACTAATGTAATATTAAAAGTAATACCAATTTTTTCGAATTGAACGAAATGAAATAACATTTCAAGAGACATAGAAATATTACATGTACAGTAGGAAAGATTATTGAACTTTAGAAGTCTTTCCAAAAATTGCTTTAAAGTTAAATCTAGTGAATCCTAATAAAATTCAAATCGATCGCCAAATTTCTCACCTCAGTCTCTACTGATGATTTTCAGACGCGGCAGCTAAACCTGGAACACCTGAGATAACCGATTACGACAATGAATCTGTAAGTTTGAAATGGACTCCCCCGCCTTCTGATGGTGGTGCACCAATTGAGAAATACATCATCGAGAAGAAAGATCGTTATAAACCAGACTGGGAAAAAGCGATCGAAGTACCTGGAAATCAATTGGAGGCTAAAGTGGGCAACCTGAAGGAACGAGGAGAATATCAGTTCAGGATTATTGCTGTGAACAAAGCTGGACCATCTCCGCCATCAGATGCTTCGAAGATGCAAATATGCAAGCACAAAGCCTGTAAGTACCTACAACCCATTTCTGTTCGATATTTTATTTCACGATAATTATATTTTTATTTATACTTATTCATTGTTATGCTTTGTATCATTAAAATAGATAACATGTATTAAACTTATATTTATTTAAATTCGATGAGCTTAAGAAAATAGTGTCGGGCATTATTAGGGGCATGAAAATACACTTAGTAATGAACGTGTCAATTAAATCTTTGTTTCTCTTGTTATAGTGAAACCAAGAATCGATCGCACAAACTTGAAGCCTATCACCGTAAAAGCTGGCAAGGCGATCAAATACGACGTGGACGTACGCGGTGAACCTCCTCCAGAGATCACCTGGTATCACCGTGATCAAGAAGTTAAAACCGGCGCAAATATCGAAATCATTAACGTCGATTACAACACAAAGCTCAATATTACCGATAGTGTGCGCAAGAACACTGGAGTATGGAAGATAAAGGCTGTAAACGCACACGGTGAAGACGAAGCCGAGGTCGAAATTACAATACTTTGTAAGTTCAACGATATTTATTCATAACAGAAATATCTGCTGCAGAAAAAAAACAGTGAAAATTAGTAAAAAATATTATACTAAAGATATGTCCAAAATTATCGATTAAGATTATTTTTTTTTAAATTTCTATCTATTTTTTTTTCTCCTAGTTTCAGCATTAATCCAAAGATTTGTTTAATATTTTTTCGTTATTCGTCTTCCACGTAGAATTGTAGGTTCTATAATTTTCTGAAATTTGAAAAAATTGAAGCATTTACAATAATAATATATATGAATAATTCACTACTATGACTCACAAAAAATATTTTGATCATTATTAATCAGTAATAAAAAATTTTATTTAAATCAATTGATTGCAGATTTCTATTCACTTATGAGAAGTTTGAATTTATAACATTCAATGATAATTTATATATCGATAATAATTTATTTTAGATTTTTAGATCTTTTTTTAACAGTATAATTACCAGAATCCAATTATGTTTCTTTAGAATTTGGCTTTGAAACATTTGAAATTTGACCTATCTAAATTTCTGTGATTGATAGCAGTAATCTTTTCCTGTGAGAAATAATAATAAACATCTATGTGACGTTTAATGTATTCCATCATAAACTTAACAGCGTCTCCTGGAAAACCGAAGGGTCCTTTGAAAGTGTCCGATGTAACGAAGAACGGTTGCAAATTGAAATGGGACAAGCCAGAAGATGATGGTGGAAAACCTTTGAGTGGGTATGTAGTGGAGAAACTCGACAAAGCCACCGGAAGATGGATCCCGGTTGGACGTACCTCCCCTGGAGAAACCGAGCTAGAAGTTAAAGGTCTCCAAGAAGGTCACGAATATGAATTCAGAGTCAAAGCAGTTAATGAAGAAGGCGAATCCGAACCACTGATCACTGAAAGCACGACCATTGCAAAGAATCCTTATGGTAAGATAACATTTTCCTTCCTCGCTTACCTTATAAAGACGCGAAATATGAACTTATATTTGCAAATGTTTCTCCGATTAATATATTATTTCACGTACTTCTGAATGGACAATGGAGTATGTAACATTCGAACAATTTTCAGACATAGCCAGTAAGCCTGGTGTACCAGAGTTCGAAGATTGGGACGTGGATCGTGTCGATTTGAAATGGGAACCACCGAAAAATACGGGAGGTGTAGCTATCACGGGTTACATAATCGAAATGAAAGAGAAACCATCGAACCAATGGGTAGAAGCTGTTACAACCGAATCACCACAACCAAAAGGACGCGTCACAGGCTTGAAAAAAGGCTCTATTTACCAATTCCGTGTACGTGCTGTTAACAAAGCTGGGCCATCCGAGCCGAGTGATCCAACGAAGCCACATGTTGCAAAGGCAAGATACTGTGAGTATCTTTTAGTACCTTTTATGTTAATATTATCACTGGACTGCAAGCTAACTGCACAATTAATTAATATTTTAGATAATTGTTTTACCTGTTAAATATTATAAAAGGGGTATTATTCTTTGGATATTTTGTACATTTTCGTATATTAAATATATGTCATGTGTACTTTCACTTCTCTAAATTTTCTAAAATCTCACTTACCTTATATCTTCAGTGAAGCCACACATCAACCGCGAGAAGCTACAAACGATCAAAGTAAGAGCAGGTCAAACGGTGAAACTAGAAGTCGACATCGAAGGTGAACCACCACCAACAGTCAGTTGGATCTTCGGTGGTGCAGAGCTCCAAACTGGAGCCAACGTGAAGATCGATAATGAAGATTATCTAACAAAGATTCAGTTGACTCAGACCAGTCGAAAACTCAGTGGCAAATACACCATCAAAGCCGTGAATACTTCTGGACAGGACGAGGCCGACGTTGAAATTGTAATTCTCGATAAGCCTGGGAAACCAGAGGGGCCTCTCGAAGTGACAGATATTCACAAGGAGGGATGCAAATTAAAATGGAACAAGCCAAGGGACGACGGTGGTTTACCTTTGTCTGGCTACTTGGTCGAGAAAATGGACACAACGACAGGTCGTTGGGTATCAGCTGGAATGGCCGATCCAGACAAGACAGAGTTAACTCTGACAGGTTTGGAGCCTGGCAAGAGATACGAGTTCCGTGTGAAAGCTGTGAACGAGGAAGGAGAGTCGGATCCTCTGCAGACGGATGTTCCTATCGTCGCTAAGAATCCTTACGGTAATATATACGAATTGTTTTGGAAATTTTTGTAAAAATATTGACTCTGCGTGTTGTTTCTTTTATTCTTTTGATATTGATGGATATTTAAGTCGTGAACACACATGGTGGACAAAGGGAGTTTAAAAGGCAAATGAAGGCGAGACAAAACATCTTGTTTGAAATTAGATAATTAATTTGTTTCCAATGAAACAAAATACATCATAACAATATTTAAACTTGTACTTTCAGACGTACCTGGTGCGCCTGGCCTACCAGAGATCATCGACTGGGCCGAGAACATGGTGAAACTCAAATGGGAGCCACCAATTCGAGATGGCGGGGCATCTATTACAGGATACATAATTGAAATGAAAGATAAGTTTGGTACTACCTACGTGAAAGCTGCAGAGATCGATAAACCAGTTTGTACGGGAACAGTGACTCGATTGGAGGAAGGAAATCAATATCAATTCAGAGTTCGAGCGGTGAATAAAGCCGGTCCTGGTGAACCTAGCGAAGCTACCAATCCTCACACTGCCAAAGCTCGTTGGTGTAAGTATTATCTTAATTTTAAATAGGCTGAAACTTCTTAGATAAAAGTCAACGCATTGTGCCATTATTTTAAGGATACATAAATTTTATTTTATTTTTTTTTTAATTGAACATTTAATTATAATTATAATAAAAATTCATAGAGAATCACTTAATAATTAATCAATAAGTCAACTAAGCACTGACGAAAATTTTATTACTGTTTTTTCTTGTTACAGTGAAACCATTCATCGATCGTACCAATTTGCAACAGATAACTGTGAAAGTTGGTCTCACCGTAACCTTGGATGTGAACATCATCGGTGAACCACCACCAAATGTGACGTGGTATTATAAAGAAAAAGAGCTTAAATCGGACGATACATTACGTATCGATAATATTGATTACAATACCAAATTCTTCATTCTGAAGACTAAGAGAGCTCATACCGGTACATATGTGATTAAAGCGAAGAACGAAGTTGGCGAGGACACCGCCGATGTCGAGATAATCGTCATTGGTAAACCAAGCAAACCAAAAGTACGTATTTCATTAAAATTATTTCGCATGTATTTTATTTTATAAAAATTATTTATTTAAATTAGCAGAGTAAATCGTGATCGAATAATAATAATTTAACTTTGAAGTATGAATATCTATTTGGAATGAATCACGATAACTTAATACTTCAATAAACAGTGTTGTAAAAATGAAGAAAATATTATAACTGTTTCTTACTTAAGGTTGATTATAAGAGTGTAGCCATTCGAAAACAGTAGATTAAAAAAATTAAGAGGAAATCATGCTCTCATACTAAAAATTATGAAACTTGTAAACCAACTAAGAAAATGAAAAAAATTGAAACATTATTTTACTTTACAGGGTCCTCTAGAAATCTCCGACGTGAACAAACACGGTTGCAAATTGAAATGGGAGAAACCCGATGACGACGGTGGTGTGCCAATCGAATACTACGAGATCGAGAAATTGGATCCTCTTACCAGGCAATGGATTCCTTGCGCGAAGTCCGTGGAGCCGGAAGCCACTGTTACCGGGCTCCAAGAAGGCAAATCGTACAAATTCCGCGTGAAGGCGGTAAATCGCGAAGGTGAATCCGACGATTTGGAAGCGGATAAATCTATCATAGCTAAAAATCCATTCGACGAGCCAGGCAAACCTGGTCGTCCAGAGCTGAAAAATTGGGACAAAGACTTCGTTGATCTCGAATGGACGCCACCTAAGGACGACGGTGGTGCTCCAATTGAGAAATATATCGTGCAGATGAGAGACAAAGAAGGACGTCAATGGATAGACGTTGCTAAGGTTCTTGGAGATCGTACTGTTGCCAAGGTCACCGATGGCATCGAAGAGGGTCACGAATATGAGTTCAGAGTGGTGGCTGTTAATAGAGCAGGACCTGGTGAACCCAGCGACACATCGAAGAGCGTTGTGGCCAAACCGCGATTCTGTAAGTGAATACGTTATGTATGAATTATTTTATGACATACAAGTAAGTAATCAATTTTGGAAATTGACTGAGTATCTGAAATTGATGAAAAAAAGTTTATAAATTTCAAATATTATCAACTTAATACTAACGAATGAAGTTCGTAAAAATATTTGTTACTATTTAGTTATTACTTAGTACCTAATTTAAGTTCAGTAAAAGTAAAATTAGCGAGTTCTGAGAAAATATTTTTATACATTTTTTTCTTTTTTTAAACTAGAAAATAGATAGGATCAGAAAATCGTGAAATTTATTATACAATTGTCAAAATTGCACATCAGTTTTCAACATATCCAAGGAATATTCAACGCGTTAATATTAGATTTACATTTTGATGTTTTGAAGATAATTAGACACGTGATATCAGAGTTATTGTATTTTGTAGAGATTATAATTAACAATTATAAACATATAATAAATTAAAATTTATATTTAAAATATAATTAATGATTATTAATCAAATTGTATTTTCATTGGTTTCAAGCGTTTAGTCAATGCACATATTTCTTTTCATGTGTTGAATTTTTTATTTTCCTATTACTTGATGCTAATAAATTCTTTCTCTTGTTTACTATAAAGTGGCACCAAAGATCGATCGCAAGAATCTACAGAGGAAAGTTATGCGAGTGGGACAATTGTTACGAATCGAAGCAAATATACAAGGTGAACCACCACCACTCGTCACTTGGAAACTCAAGGATGCCGTGCTTAAGAGCATGGATCGCCTTAAGATTGAAAATGAAGATTATCACACCACTTTCATTATAAGCAAGCTGCAAAGATCAGATGGTGGTACTTATACTGTTATTGCCAAGAATGACAGCGGTACCGATCAGGTCGACGTTGAGATCCATGTATGTTAAAATTCTTACGTTACTTAATTTATTATCATTGTGTCACTTCGAAAAGTTTTGCAGTTTCGGTACATGTAATTTTTACAAACACAAGGATTTTATTCACTCGCTAGATATTCTAACGAACATTGGTAAAAAAAAAGAAAAATAAATGATAAGTTATTATTTCCCTCAGGTATTGAGCAAACCTGGCAAACCAAAGGGACCACTCGAAGTGTCAGACGTGACAGCAGAGGGATGTAAATTGAAATGGGAGAAACCCGATGACGATGGTGGCGAACCAGTCGATCATTATGTCATTGAAAGGATGGACGTTGATACCGGAAGATGGGTACCTTGTGCCACGAGCAAAACTCCAGAGGCCGATATCACTGGCCTTAATGAAGGCAAGGATTATATGTTCCGCGTGAAAGCTGTCAATTCTGAAGGTGAATCCGAACCATTGGAGACACCGATTCCAACCACTGCCAAGAATCCTTACAGTAAGTAGATGCATACTATTTTAATCCTCGATCTTTTTATAAATACATACTACCAAAAACTAAAATTAGAAAATATTATTAAAAAATTATTAGAAAATACTACTGAAAAAGAAAATATATGTGACGGGTAAAAATTTAAGATTATATACTTAATTATATTAGTTTAGTCCTTAGTAACTCTGAATTGAATCAAATATATATTAATATTCTCTGATAAACGCATAACTTTTTATTATTCTATATAAAAAAAATTACTATGTCTTGCTTATCATCATAATATTCTTGTATAATAATTTATCAATTAATATTATTATTAGTAGTTATAAATTGTAGATTATAAGCTTATCTTTCATAATTTTTTAACTTTGAGTCATCTAAAAATATTCGGATATCGACTTTCGAAATTATTGTCTTTTATTTGCTTCGAATTGTTTTTGAATTAATGAAAAAGTTTCTGTTACTTTACGTACAATATGTAGAATTTAATTTTTAAATTTCATGCTTCGTTACCAAACCGTTATCGTTCTCGTGAAGAGAGAGACTTGCAAAGTTTCATTGGTTATATTAATATTAGCATAGTGGTTAAAAACCTACAACAACATTCTTACTTTCTCTGACAATTTAATACAATTTCTACAATTTTTCTATTTCATCATAGCCGAGCCAGACGCTCCAGGCAAGCCAGATCTGAAAGATTGGTCCAAGCAGCACGTCGATCTAAAATGGAAAGCGCCGAAGAAAGATGGTGGAGCGCCGATCGAGAAGTACATAATCGAAAAGAAAGATCAATACGGCAAATGGCAGAAAGCTGCCGAAGTTCCTGGAAACAAAACAGAAGGCAGAGTCGAAGGCCTGATCGAAGGCCAGAAATATCAGTTCCGTGTGAAAGCCGTGAACAAAGGTGGTCAGAGCAAACCCAGCGAACCAAGCGACAGTCTAGTCGCCAAGGATCGTTACGCAGCACCAAAGATCGATCGTACGAACTTGAAGGACCTAACGATCAAAGCTGGCACTAACATTCGATTAGACGTGAAAGTTACAGGTGAACCACCACCAACGAAGACGTGGTACCTTAACAAAGTCAAACAAGAACCTGGTGGCGTGTTGAATGTCGAGATAGAAGATTACAGGACGAAATTTTTGGTATCATCAGCCAGCAGAGCTCATTGCGGCACGTTAACGTTGAAAGCAGAGAATAGCTCTGGAAAAGACGAAGCTTCGATAGAGATTTTGATCTTGGATAAACCTGGAAAACCAGAGGGTCCTCTGAAAGTGTCTGACGTGCACAAAGAGGGATGCACGCTGAAATGGAATCCACCTTTGGATGATGGTGGTACACCGTTGGATCATTATGTGGTTGAGAAAATGGATACTGAAACAGGAAGATGGATACCAGTGGGACGTACGAAAGAACCTACTATGGTGGTGGAGAATTTGGCACCTGGTCAGGAATACAAGTTCCGAGTTTCTGCTGTGAACGCTGAAGGTGAATCGGAACCTTTGGAAACTGACCATGGAATCGTTGCCAAGAATCCATTTGGTTAGTATTTAAATTTTTATTGATTTATAATATTGA